>JBBPOJ010000230.1:0-35652 GCA_038091395.1 Leccinum rimulosum
TGTCTGTTCAAGTCATCTTGCTATGCATTTGCGTGTGCAGTCTTTGATGCCATCCATCTTACCTTCACTGGGATGCTAGAGGAGACAAGTGTCCACTTTCACTTGTGTAGATCAAGATTTCTCGGGATCATACCTGCAGGTGGTACATATGCTGAACGATTAGCCAGGAATCTGACTGAGATGTGGAGGGATGATTCATGAGATAGAATATAGGTCCTCTACTCTTCGGACACAGTTTCAATCTCCATATTGTTTTGCTATCATCAGTTATTTCCTGTATTTACGTATGGTTTTTTAGATATTCAGGATCATAATCAGACTATACATACTTATAAATCATAGTCTAGTTCGTTCACGAATGGCATATAACATATGTACCTAGTTTTCATCAGGTGGCCGAGTAGCAAGATGACCGGAGCAACTCACCTTTTCATCCTGTTTGGATCTGGTCTGTGATGTGCGTTCCGTAGACTGCTTTCCAAACGGGCAAGACGTACCGACCACCGTCTTTGTCAACGGGTAGAGAATCTGCGTCCTGCACCGACACTCATGAAGTTACATGAACGTTCGGCAGTACTCGCACTAGCAGTGACCCAAGTTATCCACTGCGAACGAGGAATACCCCGTCATGTTCGTGTCCGCGGCGAAGAAACAACACACAAAGAACTGTATCTGATGAAGGTGGGCTGTGGAACGGGGACATCCGAGTCGTACTGCCCAAGCCTCGTCTAAAGTGTGCAAGATCTGGCGATGCACCGGCTTGAGCACCGTCGGAGAAAAAATATCACTGAATCTTCTGTTCATGGAGCGGCATGGACATCTGGTGCTCGTAGAACTCCCGTGAAAGCTCAGGTCAAGTTCATTCACGTAGTTGCTCCTGCACCACTGAGGGATAAAATCAGAATATGATGGTGCAGAATTTGCGCGCATACAAAGCTAATCTAGACCTTGCTGCTTGTCCGAGCTTCAAAGAAACCCCACAAAAAATTGAGCACTTGAGTCAAACGATGGAATGAGGACGTCCGCACCAAGTGCCACGTGGCTTCCGTTTTACCCTCGTCTCCCGTGAGCAATCCCTCAGGAAGACAACCGGTCTTGCTACTCTGAGTCGGAGTTCGATGAATAAAGCCTTTGAAGGCGCTCTCGTTCGACCTCGTCGCTGCCCAGAGCACCCTACCATAGAATCCTGATGGTGTGCAAGCTGCCTATGAGGGCCTATGTCGTCCGCCACAACATTCCTGAAGATCAGGGTCCTTATTAGCCGAATTGCTATACTGCTAACGGTTCCCCTTACCTGGTATCTGCACCTCCTGCCCTCGGTCTGTCCCCAGTTTCTGAACTATCCCCCACATCTGTATCCCAGCCTTTGGACATCCAACGGGGAACTAATCCGGAGGGTTTGGAGGTGCATACAGTCACCTCAAAGACTTTAGCATTCCGACCGCGTCGCGCTACGAAAACGGGCGTGATTTGCAGGCCAAGTCGTTTCCGGGATCACGAAATGGATCAACCGGCCAGTTGGTTTGCGAGTAATCCGACGTCAGTCTCCTTGCTCCACGTCCGTTCCGGTTGATATTTTGTGTTCCATCGTTTTAGTCACTCTGTACGTTATTCGGTGGCTTGCGGGTGGATTCGTGTAATTGACCTTCCAACAGGTCGCCCATCCTCGTGCACAGTCGGGTTACAGGCCGTTAAAGTCGAATTAGTATGGGCCGTCATGGACTTGTGAAGATACCTCACGGCACCGGTGGAGAAATCGATGGGAATCCTTTTACGCAGTGTCGAAGCAAGTACTGAGCTTGACTAAGCCTAAGAGAGTGTATGGCGGGGTTTGAATATTGCCTTCATTTGGTACATTAGGATTTCTGTGAACTGGTTTCCTTATCTCAGGACGAAGTTGAAACTGTCAGGGTGCAATCGGACGTCCCCGCTAGACTCATCTGCCAGTGACCCAGACGATATAATGACGACTTCGTTGTTAAAAATCGCTGTAGTTCAATTTGCGCCCAAGGTGAGTTGTGTTATGATCGTGGCTGGTGGAGGGGAAAGCTGCTGAGGGAGGCATACAGATCGGAGAGGTGCATGCAAACATCCTGAAAGCGCGCGAGCTATGTCGAGGGTCCGTCTTTCCTGCACCATACTACGTTTTAACTGTGTCATGTTTGCCGAAGGCTGAAACTTGACATCGAACTTGGACAGGCTAACCCCGCGATCAGTCGACTTGGTGTGTTTTCCAGAAATGATATTCAGTGGTAAGCGGGTCTCGCGGGCGTTCTATTGGAGTTCCGTCTTTCCCCCTTTCTGATGCGATGCCGATCGCACCGAAAAGGTTACATGTTTCCCGATGCACCATCTATCGCACCCTACCTCGAACACCCAAGGACGGGTCCTACATCAACGTTTTGCGCTGAGCTCGCTCGGGATCTCCAATGTTATGTCGCAGCCGGCTTTCCGGAACGTCTCGATCCCTCTTTTGCGCCGTCTCCCGACCCCACTGCTTCCCCTCCCACAGCCTCGCCCCACGCTCACCCGTCGCTCATCGGCGCCAACTCTGCGCTTCTATATGACCCCAACGGCCACCTCCTTCACACTTACCACAAATCCAACCTCTTCCCCACCGACGTCCCCTGGGCCCGTCCAGGCACAGGCTTTTGCGCGCTCGACCTGCCACCACCACTGGGTCGCACGATGATTGCGATCTGCAACGATCTCAACGTGCATGCGGACGGACAATGGATTTCGATTGAGGGCGGGCCGTACGAGTTGGCGGAGTGGTGTCAGAAGGAGGCAGTGAGGACGGTACTGTTGTTGAATGCATGGTTGAGGCCGGAGGAAGTGGGGATGAAGGGGGGTGCCAGTGCCCGTGCGGGTGGACTCGAACCAAGGGAGAGCGGTAGTGATTCAGAAGGAGCAGAGGTCGAAGAAGACGGGAATGGGGACGCGTTGGAACCGAATTGGAGCGTGCTGAATTTCTGGTCAATGCGATTGCGGCCATTGTGGGCCAAGGGCGTCGATACATCGGGTGCGGATCTGCAGGGAGCACGAGGGTCTGAGAAGTCGGCGGAAGCAATGCAGACGAAAGAGCAGCGAGAGTGCGTCGTCTTAGTATGCAATCGGTTTGGACATGAACGAGGTAGGTCCATGCTGTTCATCTCTGCGTCGTGATATCACCTATCGCTCATTGTTCGATCTCGTTTTCCTTTATATTTTTAGGAAAGACCTTTGCAGGGTCATCGGCAATGTTTTCTATGTGCCCAAGTTCAGGAAGACCTCGGCTGTTACACTTTATGGGCGAACGTGAAGAAGGTGTCCGCATATGGACTACTAGAATCGGTTCCCCTACATCATTGATATAATCTTAAATCCAAGGCAAACATTTTCACTCAGACAGGTGCAATCAGATAACCGCACAACTAAATATGTTGCCACTTCCCTGAGGGTAGTACTCAGGGACTATGCGACTTCCTCTGTCGCTCTGGGGGCTTTCGAAGGTTCCTAGTAGCGCTCGAACCGGGCCGGCACATCACTAGACCATCACCGTCGCCGTCACTGTTCGAGTCTCCGGGCCTTTGTCACAGATTCCACTTCTTCGATACGCTAAATAGCAGAAATCAGCCCCAGTTTGACGGCATAGAGACGTTCTGGACGTTCGACGATCCCCTCCACGATGCCCGAGGTGTCACTGAATGTATGAAACGATGTTTGAGGCATTCGTCTATCGCGGTGAGTTTGTCGCATACATTGGGAGAGGGATCGAAACTGAGGCTTGTCTTGAAGACTCATCCGACAGTACTAGTCTGATGAATGGCTGAGTTGTGGAACTAGTATTCTAGTACATACGGGAATACCTCCTCGGGACTAGGTTCGAAATCTGGACTGCATTGGGATGAATCTATTGGATTCATCTCGAGAAGTCAACTCGGAAGTCCGTAGTGCTGGACCGAGCGCCGCGACACCACCACGGCGGCGGCGACCTTGAGCTGATAATTGGCATACTACAGTTATGCACCCCAGCGAATGCGCATTCGAACAAGCTGGTTCATAAATCCATTGTATTCGATTGGTTTGAATTTAACCAGATGTAACCATAACTATGACATCCGTGTTATAATGGAAAGTTGATAGTATGTCACCGAAGCATGTATTACGCATGGAAATTTGAGAAAAGCATTGTTGGCAGTGTCAGTGGCCAATGAATGGGATTTGACAGTGACTTGCTTCGTCGAAAAGTAGGACGATAGCGATCGATAAAGGTGGGAAGTAGATGAAATGAGCGCCCAGGGCACGAAACCAGTGCGTGAGTGAACACGTTGAGTCGGATATGATAGCGCTGAATTCTCTTTGCACCACGCTCACACCTAGCCTATCAAGTATGTCTTCCAAGGGTCGCCTGACAAAGAGGGACGGTGAGTAGTACATACAA
This sequence comes from Leccinum rimulosum, assembly GCA_038091395.1. NCBI lineage: Eukaryota > Fungi > Basidiomycota > Agaricomycetes > Boletales > Boletaceae > Leccinum > Leccinum rimulosum. Next base: position 4,424 of record JBBPOJ010000230.1, read on the forward strand.
GGTCATTGGTGCATTCGAGAACTGAAAAGTGAAAAAGGACCGAGTAGGGTGGGCGGCTCAGCTCTCTTCGATGGCGGACAGCAGATGGGTGCATTGGCGAACAAAGACGATGAACCCAAGACCACAGAAAACGAGGCACTGATGGGACCTCCGGAACCGAGTGGAAAGATTATCGCCTCCAATATCGTTGGCGCGAACCAGATCGGATTCCTTGTTCAAGATGACATATGGTCTATCAAGTTTCTCCCCGACGGGAAGCATGTCGTGAGCGCAGGAACAAAAGGAAATATTCGACGATGGATAGTTGCGGATGGCCAAGAAGTGGGCAAGCCAATGGACGCTGGAAGTTTTGTTAGAGACGTCGCTGTCTCACACGACGGAAAATGGATCGTTGCTGGGACGTCGAATGGCCGAGTGGTGGTGTGGAACGCGGCAGACCACGAAAAGCTGATCGAGTTCCAAACAGACAGCAAAGTGGTGAAAGCACTGGACATCTCACCGGACTCGACAAGAATCGTAACCGGATCGGCGGTTGATTACAGGCTCAATGTCTGGTCACTGTCAACAGGCCAGCGACTGCTTGGCCCATTCGAACACGACTATTCTGTGTCCGCGGTCAAGTTCTCGCCTGACGGACGACTCATCGCAACTGCCGCAAGGACCGTTCCGAGTCGTGTCTACGACAGTCACGACGGCCGACTCGTCGCGGCAGACTTGCCACAGATATACATAAGCCACGGATTTAACGGGACTGGAAGCCTCGCTTGGACGAGTGATGGCAAGCAGCTCTTGGTCTTGTCTAATAGCTTTATCCACTGTCTCGACACGTCCACCTGGACAACACTCTCACAATGGAACATTCGCGACGCAGACTATATCACACTGGCACCCAACGACAGTTTCATTGCATCCTCCACAAATTCGTCGTTCTCACTCTGGGACGTTACAACCCACCAACACCTTGCGACAGTCACATTTCCTGCCTCCAATTCCATGTCGCCCATGGCCATCTCACAAAACTACGACATAGCGGTTGCTCCAGACAAGAAAATCATCTTTCGACATCTTTTGGATGTCCTTCCCCAACACTATCGCGACAACGTAAGTGTCACAACTTCTGTCAGATGTCATTACTTATTCGACTCAAGCAGATTCTCCTGGAACCAGAACCCCGCCACTCAAGGACAGAAAACGTTGATCTCGGAAACACGGTGGAGGCCTTACATGTTCGGAATGCAAGTCAAGGTACGTTAACTACGGTTGACTGCCGCGTGCTGTTATTCATTTCCGTCAGCAACGAGCATTGCGAGCCTCGAGGAAATTAATGAACTACTACGTAACCAGCTTGCTTCATCAGACAAAGATAACCAGTCCCTTCGCGCTCAGCATGAAAGCACAAGTGCGTGTTGTTCTCTCTTCACTCACACCTCGTTGACAGATTTATCATCATTCCAATTGACAACTCTTTGACCCCGCTTTTTCTTTATCTATAGGACGAACAATAGCCGATCTCGAGCAAACCGTCCAAGCGCTCACTAACCAGCTTTCTGCGTCGCAATGCACCCTGCGCATGCACGAGAAGAAGCATCAATGTGAAATCATGTTTGCCAGTGGTCGCATATATGATGCTGCACAGCATCTTCTCGAGATCATCAACACCATGAGTGAGAATCTGAAGCACAATCAGTTGATCATGAACTGGCTCGAAGGTGAGTACTGAGTCTCTGCATCATTTCGTATGTATGTATATTTACGCCCTGCTGTCAGGTTTCAGGATCCAATGCCTATCACGGCTTCGGGTCATCGGAGACAACGCGTCAATCGCGGAGAATCACGTCGAGGCGTTCTCAGCCTACTCTGCTATACTGTCGCTCACCTCCTCGCCTCCTGATGCCGTGTTAGTGGGATGGGCGAGGATGGGGCTGCGTTCTCATTCAGTCAATGAGGTATTAGGAGGCGCAGACAAGGTACGATGTGGTTTGCATGGTATTTATAATGGCTTGATAGTTATCGTGCCATTCAGTTCATGTGTCCAAAGTTTCATCTTTACCGGGCAGTCTGTGATGTTCTTGAAGGAGATGATCGTGTTACAGAGGCGATTGAATGCTTCCAAAATACGAAGAACGATCTGTTAGAGGAGACTCATGCCCTCAATGATCGGTCGCAATGGGAACTCGGTGAGTAATTTCACTGGTGGCATAGAGAGAAATCTGAGAATCTCTCCAGATTTCCAACTACGTTGTGTGAAGAGACTCGAGAAGCGCGCTGACATGGCCAACGACCATGGCGTGGCCATCGGACACTACTCGAGCGCACTCTCGCTCAGCCCGATTAACATCCACAATATCATTCTGAAATGCTGCCAGGCGCGAGCGAGTTTACTGGAGGTGGAACTCGTCAGCGTTACCAAGGTATGAATTGACTCGTACATTCTGCATAGTTGATGGTAGTGATGGTCTGTCAGGTCATTGAGCATGACCCATCAAACTACAAAGGTTACAGGAAAAAATACTCCGTATTGCATAGCATGGGCCGCTACAGGGAGGCATTCGGTGCATTCGAGATGATGTTGTCGACGATGAAGAATTCAGTAAACCCACAAGTTTGCGGTGAGCCCGTTGGATCTAACCCGCATGAAAATATAAATTTATGTCGTTTGATATAGACCTTCGAGGTCGATATCTCGACACAACCCCACTCATCCGAAAAATCGTTGATGACACCATCCGTGACATTCCCCGCGTGCTCATCGACACCGTCACTGGTCGTCTCTATGATAAAACACAGCAAGCCGCTGCGTTCGAGGAACAACCGATCTTTGACAAACTTCGGGTTGCAATGACTACCGATGATCGTCTCGACTATGCGCGCATCAAGCAAGAGGTCGAGAAATTCTATCAATATGTGATGTTCTCGCACAAGTGGCAGCCTCCCGAGCCGACATTCCAGATGGTCGAGGACATCTCGATCTATGGACTACCCGAATCCCCCATAATCGAGAAGCTCATCAATTTCTGTAATGTGGTCCAATCCCGCCGTTTCCGATGGGCTTGGAGTGATACATGCTGCGTCAATCAGGCAGACAAGGGGGTCCAGCAAGAATCTGTCGTCGCCATGTTTCGGTGGTACTGTCACGCAGCACTCACGATTGTCCATCTCCTCGGTGTGCTATCCGAGTCGCAGCAAGCAGGCGATCTCTGGAAAAGCATCTGGAACACTCGCGGCTGGACGTACCAGGAGTACGTTGCTTCGAGTGTTATTCAATTCTACACAGAGGATTGGAAGCCATATCTCGGTTTGGACATACCTAATCACAAGGAATCCCCCATTATTCTCTCGGAGATGGAGCAGGCAACAAAGTTCGCCACGGAGAAACTTGCTACACTACAGCCGGGATTGGATAGGGTGCGCGAGAAGCTGTACCTTGCTTCGAATCGCCAAACCACTCGAGAGGAAGATATCGCGTACTCACTATTTGGAATCTTTGACCTCTCACTCCCGGTCATATACGGCGAGGGCAAGCAAGCAGTCCGTCGCCTCCTCGAACACATCCTGACGCAGTCAGATGATGTCACGCTTCTCTCTTGGACTGGAAACTCAGGTAGCACTACCAAAAGCTACCTCCCCTCCGATCTCACTGTATACGACAACATTTTGCCACCGCATATTCCGCGAGCCATAGAGGCCGCCCAGATGAATCGGATGATCACGGACTTGCAATCATCCTTTCCTGATCTGTCTCCAATCGTAATGCTATATGAGCGACTCCTTGATCTCCCATCGTTGTCCCTCGTTTCTGGTCGACTTCGACTCCCTGGACTCGTCTTCCGCTTCGCGGGATTCCCTCATCTCGTGGCACGCAATTTCAATCCGGTCCGTAATGTTTATCGTGCCACGGCGCCGATGATCGGCGAGGTAAAAATTGAGACTACAGAGGACTCGCTTGCAACACAGCGGCTCGTTCTTGTTCATCCGTGGATCAGTCCCTTGATCGACGAGGGTTTCTCGGGAAACGATCCTCTGTTTGATCTATATGAGCGCGCGCTGCGAATCCTGGTTCGGCTTCGACAACCTTTCGGGGCACTGCTGCTAGCCTCGCAGAAACGCGGGCAGTACAAACGCGTGGCGACGGAGAGTTTCATCCAGGTTCAGATTCGGGCGGAGACGTCGTCGAGTGAGTTGATGGCGAGCATTGGTACGGTCGACGTGCAGTAGTCGTGCGTTGTTGGCTTTGGATTTTGGGATGACTTGTTCGTTATATTTCCATCTCTCTTGGAGTAGACACTCAAGTGGTTGTTAAACTGTTGGGTTCAAGTTGTTCTGTTGTTCTGTTGTTCTTTTCCACTACTGGCAACTCGTTCGAACTACACCTATCACATCTAGTCGAATGGCTACGTCTTTTCCTTGTTACATAATTTCAGGAGTGGATAATTAAAGCAATATCATTATGCCCGTGCTTCTTGCGCTCTCTCGGATCAGTCCTTTTGATCATGGGCTTACCCACTGTTTCCTGTTCTATTATTTGCCTCTTTGTGGTCCCGATGGCCGCTGTGCAACATCATGCAGCCCGGACAGCTGCAATAACTAAATCCATGATTTTACAATCACGTTTGAGGGTTAACGCCAAAGTGATCATCAATGGAAAATATCTTCACCTCCCTCGTCGTCCTTCCTGTACACTCACAAATGTCATGCACCTAGCTACCATCAGGCGACCGGACACGCAGTCACCCGCCGCAGCTTCTTCTTGGTCGGATCCCCCTCCCGACCACCTGATTCCGATGCCAACACTCCTTCAGAATCGGTTGGGGCTTGTGACGTGCCCTCTGGAAACGTAAATCGCTTCCCCGACGATGAGGCACTCCGACCGGGCCCATTCTTCTCTGCGAGCGCGGAATCGGGCAGTCCACCAGCTCCACCAGCCCGAGCACCCTCGAGCAAGGGCTTCTTCCGCTCCCGAAGCGTCATAGATGTTGGCGGGGCCCATGCGCCTGCACTAGGACCTGGGTTCGCAGTCCGGGAGAAAGACGCCTTGATACTCGCGTCTGCTCCAATTCCACCGCCGTTGATGACTGTCATTGACTGAGAGGAGGCCTACAGTGCGAACGAGCCATGATTCCGTGCTTGCGCGCGCGGACGCCGATCTGCGGGGCTTGACGATCTGCGGGGCTTGACTGCCTTTTCGAGCTGCGAAGAACAAACGGAATGCGCGAATTGTGTTGTATCATCATTTACCTGTCATACGATCGACTGTGTCCCATCCTACGAACGATCATTATCGAGTCGGGTGAACACACAAGCAAGTAAGTCGTGGTAAACGCACCGCGATGTAAATCTATGATTCTTTACGTGCCGTGCTTTAAATACGCTGATAATGTCACGGTATATGTGAGAGAATGAATGTCTGTATAAATTGTATGAGCGACATGGGCATCAGGTGCTTGTAGAACTCCCATGGAAGTTCAGGCTAAGTTCATTCGCTTAGCTGCTCCTCTGCCACACTGAAGGATGAAATCAGAATGATGGTACAGATGAGCCATGTCTCGATGTTCGCGCGCATACGAAGCTAATCATGTCTTTCTGCTTGTCCGATTGTTGGCAGTGTCGGTGGCCAATGAATGGGATTTGACAATGACTTGCTTCGTGGAAAAGTAGTAGTGGGATATAGATGAAAGTAGGCGCCCAGGGCACGGGGCGAATGCGTGAGTGAACACGTGTACACTCGGATATGATAGCGTACCGAAGGTGAATTCTCTTTGCACCACGCTCACACCTAGCCTATCAAGTATGTCGTCTTCGGAGGGTCGCCTGACAAAGAGGGACGGTGAGTAATACATACGTCCATGGGCAAGATCATTGGTGCATTCGGGAACTGAAAAGAGAAAAAGGACCGAGTAGGGTGGACAGCCCAGCTCTCTTCGATCACGGACAGCAGGCGGGTGCATTGGCGAGCAAAGGCGATGAATCCAAGACCACAGAAAATGAGGCACTGATGGGACCTCCGGAACCGAGTGGAAAGATTGCCGCCTCCAATATCGTTGGCGCGAACCAAATTGAAATCGATGTTCAAGATGACATATGGACGATCAAGTTTCTCCCTGACGGGAAGCATGTCGTGAGTGGAGGAAGAAAAGGAAAGATTCGACGATGGAGGGTGGCGGATGGCAAGGAAGTGGGCAAGCCAATCGACACTAAAAGTCCTTTTTTCGACCTTGCAGTTTCACGGGACGGAAAGTGGATCGTGGCCGGGACGTTTGATGGTCGAGTGACGGTCTGGAACACGACAGATCACGAAAAGGTGATCGAGTTCAAAGCGCACAGCAAAGTGGTGGAGGCGGTGGACATCTCACCGGACTCGACAAGAATTGCAGGCGGATCGCTCTGTGTCTGGTCACTTTCAACTGGCCAACGACTACTTGGCCCACTCGAACACGAATATTCCGTGTCCGCGGTCAAGTTCTCGCCCGACGGACGACTCATTGCAACAGCCGCATGGACTGTTCGTGTCTACGATAGTCACGACGGCCGACTCGTCGCAGACTTTCCACGGATTTACGTAAGGGACAACAGCGGAATCCTCGCCTGGACAAGTGACGGCAAGCAACTCCTCGTCTTGTCTGACAAAGATGACATCCACTGTTTCGAGGTGTCTACCTGGACAACACTCTCAAGATGGAGCATTCGCGACGGATGCTACTATATCACACTCACACCCAACGACAGGTTCATTGCAGCCTCCGTACTTTCGTCGTTGTCACTCTGGGACACTACAACTCACCAACACCTTGCGACACTCACATTCCCTCACTCCAAATCCACCTCGCCCATGGCTATCTCAGCAAACTACGACATAGCGGTTGCTCTAGAAAAAAAAATCATACTTCAACATCTTTTGGAAATCCTTCCCTCACACTACCGCGACAACGTGAATTTCACAACTTCTATCAGATGTCATTACTTATTCGACTTAAACAGACTCTCTTGGAGCCAGAACCCCACCGCTCAAGGACAGAAAACGTTGATCTCGGAGACACGGTGGAAGCTTTAGATGTTCGGAATGAAAGCCAAGGTGTGTCTACTAGTCGGCTGACTGCCCCGTGTTGTTATTCATTCCCGTCAGCAATGAGCCTCGAGGAAATCATTCAACGACTACGTGACCAGCTTGCTTCATCAGACAAAGACAATCAGTCCCTTCGCACACAGCGTGAAAGCACAAGTGCGTGCTCTCTCTCTTCACTCACACCTCGTTGACAGTCCCCTCTCAACGCGCAGACATTCGATTAAACGAAACAACCAGGGCCCTAGCAGACTCAGGTGCGTTTATCATCATTCCGATTTACAACTCTTTGACCTTGTTTTGTATCTATAGGACGAAAGATAGCCGATCTAGAGCAAAACGTCCAAGCGCTCCAATGTACCCTGCGCGTGCACGAGCAGAAACATCGATGTGAAACCATGTTTGCCAGTGGTCGCATATATGATGCTGCACAGCATCTTCTCGAGATCATCAACACCATGAGTGAGAATCTGCAGGACAATCAGTTGATCATGGACTGGCTCGAAGGTGAGTCTCTCTGCATCATTTCGTTAGTATGTATATTTACTCCCTGCTGTCAGGTTTCAGGATCCAATGCCTACCACGGCTTCGGGTCATTGGAGACAACGCGTCAATCGCGGATAATCACGTCGAGGCATTCTCAGCCTACTCTGCTATATTGTCGCTTACCTCCTCGCCTCCTGATACCGTGTTAGTGGGATGGGCGAGGATGGGGCTGCGTTTTCATTCAGTCGATGACGTATTAGGAGGCGCAGACAAGGTACGGTGTGGTTTGCATGGTCAATTAGAATGGCTTGACAGTTCTCGTGGCATGCAGTTCATGTATCCAAAGTTTCATCTTTATCGGGCAGTCTGTGATGTTCTTGAGGGAGACGATCGTGTTACAGAGGCGGTTGAATGCTTGCGACAGATGAAGAATGATCTGTCAGAGGAGAGTCATGCCCTCGACGCGCAATGGGAACTCGGTAAGTAATTTCACTGGTGGAATAGAGAGCAATCTAAGAATCTCTCCAGATTTCCGATTACGTTGTATTAAGAGACTCGAGAAACGCGCTGACATGGCCAACGACCATGACATGGCCATCGGACACTACTCGAGCGCACTCTCGCTCAACCCGGTGAACATTAATGATATCATTGTCAAATGCTGCAAGGCTCGAGTAGGTTTGCTGGAGGGGGAACTTGTCTGCATTACCAAGGTATGAATTGACTCGTACATTGTGCGTAGTTAATGGTAGGGATGGTCTGGCAGGCCATTGAGCACGACCCATCAAACTACAAAGGTTACAGGAGAAAACACTCCGTATTGCATAGCATGGGCCGCTACAGGGAGGCATTCGGTGCATTTGAGATGATGATGTCGATAATGAAGAATTCAGTCGTCCCACAAGTTTGCGGTGAGCCCGTTGGATTCATTTCACGTTAAAATACAAATTTATGTCGTTTTGATATAGATCTTCGAGGTCGATATCTCGACACAACCCCACTTATCCGAAAAGTCGTTGATGACACCATCCGTGACATACCCCGCGTGCTCATCGACACTGTTACTGGTCGTCTCTATGATAAAACACAGCAAGCCGCTACGTTTGAGGAACAACCGATCTTTGACAAACTCCGGTCTACAATGACTACCGATGATCGTCTCGACTATGCGCGCATCAAGCAAGAGGTCGAGAAATTCTATCAATATGTGATGTTCTCGCACAGGTGGCAGCCTCCCGAGCCGACATTCCAGATGGTCGAGGACATCTCGATCTATGGACTACCCGAATCCCCCATAATCGAGAAGCTCATTAATTTCTGTAATGTCGTTCAATCTCGCCGTTTCCGATGGGCATGGAGCGATACGTGCTGTGTCAATCAGGCAGACAAGGGGATACAGCAAGAATCTGTCGTCGCCATGTTTCGGTGGTACTGTCGTGCGGCACTCACGATCGTCCATCTCCTTGGCGTGCTCTCGGAGTCGCAGCAAGAAGGTGATCTGTGGAAGAGCATCTGGAATACTCGTGGATGGACATACCAGGAGTACGTTGCTTCAAGGGTCATTCAATTTTATACAGAGGATTGGAAGCCATACCTCGGTCTGGACATCCTTAATCACAAGGAATCCCCCATCATTCTTTCGGAGATGGAGCAGGCAACCGATTTTGCCACGGAGAGGCTTGCCACGATTGAACCGGGGCTGGATCGCTTGCGGGAGAAGCTGTACCTCGCTTCGAAGCGTGAGACGACGCGGGAAGAAGATATCGCGTACTCACTGTTTGGAATCTTTGACGTCTCACTCCCGGTCATATATGGCGAGGGCAAGCGAGCAGTCCGTCGCCTCCTGGAGCACATCCTGACGCAGTCGGATGATGTCACGCTTCTCTCTTGGACTGGGAACCCAGGTAGCACTACCAAAAGCTACCTCCCCGCCGATCTCACTGTATACGACCAAATTCTGCCACCGCATGTTCCCCAAACCATAGAGGCTGCCGAGTTGAATCGGATGGTTACGGACTTGCGATCATCCTTTCCCGATCCCTCTCCAATCGTAATGCTATATGAACGACTCCTTGATCTCCCATCGCTGTTCCTCGTTTCTGGTCGACTTCGGCTCCCTGGACTTGTTTTCCGCCTCACTCATTTCACTCGCCTCGCGGCACCCGAATCCGACTCGAGCCTTCACATTTATCGTGCCACGGCGCCAATTCTCGGCGAGGTACGGATCGAGACCAAAGACGACTCGCTTGGGATGTAGCGTCTCGTTCTCGTTCATCCGTGGATCAGTCCCCTGCTCGATGAAGACTTCTCTGGCGACGATCCTCTGTTTGATCTTGATGAGCGTGCGCTGCGAATCCTCGTTCGGCTTCGACAACCTTTCGGGGCACTGCTGCTAGCCTCGCAGAAACGCGGGCAGTACAAACGCGTGGCGACGGACAGTTTCATCCAGGTTCAGATTCGGGCGGAGACGTCGTTGAGTGAGTTGATGGCGAGCATTGGTACGGTCGACGTGCAGTAGTTGTGCATTGTTGGCTTTGGATTTTGGGATGACATATTCGTTATATCTTTCATGGCCTGTGTCCCGCCATTGGCGGTCAGGCCTTCTGATCACGGGCTTACGCACCGACGGTGTCATACGAACACATGGATTTTCTCGGGGACACCCTGCTCGACATCATTGTTGCCAGATAGGGACGCCGTCTGAGATCGTGCGTGCTGCGTTAACTTGAGCGGATCGGGTGGACCTACTGCATTCAATGCCGAGACTGTCTGTGTCGTCTCGCTAGCAGATGGGTCTCAAGTATGACTCTGATGTGCAAGGAGAAGAAAGGACTGGTTGTCTATCTCTGAATCTCTGACAGATATATTGCGGTACCTCCATATCTGAGGTAAAGCGACCTTGATCAAAGGCGATCTTCCAATGCAAATTACGCGATTTGGTAAAACACCATTAGTATCAGATCTAAATTCGAGACTAGGTCTGCGGGTGATGGGGAGTATGTATTCCTGCAACAGATGAACGTGATGAATGTTTAGGCCTTGATATCCACATGTGCTTCGGATATTTATCTAATAGGTTCGTCCACCATTTCCTTGATGCTTACTCACGGCACAGAGATAAGACAACTTGAACAGGACTGCGATGAGAATTGCTCCACATCGTTCCACTTGCGATACTCGGGCACTACACAACGAAGGAGCAATCACGCATAGTTATAGGATTTCACAATCGATATACACCATCACACGGACAACAAACTTTGGATACGAACACACCACAATTTGTTGGTGTTACTCTCGATTCATTCTGAAGCTTGCTCGGCGATAATCTCGGAGGCACGATGTAACCAGTCATCCAAACCCCACTGCGAAAAGCAGCTTGTCAAACAATCCATGGTGAAATAGGAGAAGCTTACACCCGGATTACTCTCCTGAATGGGCTCCTCCGCGGCTTGCTCGCTCACAATGTCAGCGGCCATGTGGTTCCATTCGCCAGGAGGGTAGATCCAATACTGAAATAGTGTTATCGAGGTTACGCTCCAGTCTCAACATGCTTACCGCCATTGCAAAGGGATTGGTGAAGTTCGATGTAAATGTGATAAGAGATGGAACTGTTGGATGTGCCATGGCACAGGGCCTGCATTTATACCTCCCCAGCAGGGTCACAAATAAATCACTACACCTGATCCAAAGTGTTCGTGATAATGTAATTCTTCCGCCAGCGGCTGCCAATCGGTTAATGAGGTCGTGTTCTCCATAGGGGTAAGTTTGCCGCATGCCTCACGCCGCATCACTTGAGATCATTACTTACGTCTTTTGATACCGCCCCCGGATCATATTTCAAAGAAATGGAACAAAAAGAAAGCTAGGCTACGCTTGATTCGATCTAAACACACGGTGTCACAATAAAGTTTGTTGTTATATGGGGTATAGTATGACAAGAGGGAAGTTCCCGACTGTATTGATGCGCCGTTAATCGGGACCGGTTCAATCACGGTGTACTATACTTCGGGTTATGTTACTTACTTAACGAACACCCCTGCAATACAGGCAATGCGCCCGGATCTTCGAGACTGAATTATCCACCGCCACTATGACGTTCCAAACCCCCCCAAAATCAGCGCGATTGAGTAGTTTGAATTACAGACACTTCCTCGTTCGGCTTCGGCAATCATTCGGCGCGCTTCTGCTAGCCTCGCAGAAGCACAGGTAGTACAAACGTGTGGCAATGGACAGTTTCATCCATGTTCAGATTCAGGCCGAGACGTCGTTGAGTGAGTTGATGTAACGAGCGTTCGGTCGAGGTACATGTGTTGGAAAAATGAAAGAAAGATCGTTTCAAAAGCCAATGACCAATTAATGGGCTTTGATAGTGACTCGGACTGACAATGCTTCGAAGAGTATATGATAGTGATCGGTAAATTAAGGCAGGATGTATACTAGATAAAGACAAGCGCCCAGGGCACGGGGTAAACAGTGCGTGAGAAAACACGATGCAAGGCGAATTCTCTTTGCACACGCCCTAACCCAGCCTACCAAGTATGTCTTCCGAGGTGCGCCCAACGAAGTGGAAGAGGGAAGGTGAGTAGTACATACACGGGCAACGTCATTGGTGTCGGAACTGACGAGAGAAAAAGGATTGGGCGGGGTGGACAGCCCACGCGGACAGCAGCCTGAGGTGGATCCATCGGTGAGCAAAGACGATTTACTCAATACCACCGAAAATGAGGCACTGAAGGAACCTTGGGAATCGATTGAAAAGATTATCGCCTCCAATATCGTTGGCGCGAACCAGATCGAGATCGATGTTCAAGATGACATATGGTCGGTCAAATTTCTCCCTGATAGAAAGCATGTCGTGAGCGCAGGAGAAAAAGGAGAGATTCGACGCTGGAGAGTTGCAGATGGCGAGGAAGTGGGCAAGCCAATGGACGCTGGTATTTTTGTTTGCGACCTTGCAGTCTCACGGGACGGAAAATGGATCGTGGCTGGGGCGGGAGATGGTCGAGTGATGGTGTGGAACGCGACTGATCACAAAAAGGTGATCGACTTCGAAGCGCACAGCGATATTGTGTGGGCGGTGGACATTTCACCGGACTCGACAAGAATCGCAACCGGATCGTTTGACAACATGCTCTCTGTCTGGTCACTTGCAACCGGATCGTTTGACAACATGCCCTCAGGCTCTGCCAGTGTCTGGTCACTTGCAACCGAATTGTTTGACAACATGTTCTCTGTCCGGTCACTTGCAACTGGCCAGCGACCACTTGACCGATTCAAATGCTGGCACGACAATCATGTGGCCGCAGTCAAGTTCTCGCCTGACGGGCGATTTATCGCAACTGCCGCAATTAGGAGTACTACTGTTCGTGTCTACGACAGCCACGACGGCCGACTCGTCGCAGACTTGCCAATTTGCGTAAGCCGTGGACATAACGGAAGCCTTGCTTGGACAAGCGATGGCAAGCAACTCCTCGTCTCGTCTCTCAACGTAATCCACCGTCTCGACACGTCCACCTGGACAACACTCTCGCAATGGAACATTCGCGACGCAGAATATATCGCACTGGCACCCAACGGCAATTTCATCGCAGCCTCCGGATCATCGTTGTTCTCGATCTGGGACACTACATCCCACAAAAACCTTGCGGAAGTCAAAATACCTCGCTTCGAATCCTGGAGCGATTCCATCTCGCCCATGGCCATATCACCAAACTACGACATCGCGGTCGCTCCAGAGAAGAAAATCATCCTTCGACATCTTTCGGACATCCTTCCCTCACACTACAACGTAAGTTTCGCAACTTCTATCAGATGTCATTATTTATTCGACTCAAACAGATCTTCTTACGGCCAGAACCCCGCCACTCAAGGATAGAAAACGTTAATATCGGAAACACGGTGGAGCCCTTATATGTTCAGAATGCAAGGCAAGGTGTGTTTACTAGCCGGCTGACTGCCCCGTGCTGTTATTCATATTTGTTAGCAACGAGCATTGCGAGTCTTGAGGAAATCATTCAACGACTACGTGACAAGCTTGCTTTATCAAACAAAGAGAACCAGTACCTTCGCACACAGCATGAAAGCACAAGTGCGTGCTCTCTCTCTTCACTTACACCTCGTTGACAGTCGACTCTCAACGCACAGGCATTCAATTAAACGAAACAATCATGGCCCTCGCAGACTCAGGTACGTTTATCATCATTCCGATTCACAACTCTTTGATTCCGTTTTCTGTTTCCATAGGACGAAAAATAGCCGATCTTGAGCAAACCGTTCAAGTGCTCCAATGTACCCAGGATCACTCACACCGTATCGAGTGAGAGGCATCCCAGTGACACCTAGTGTTCCCAGCTCTTTCGTGTAAAGTTACACTTACAATCACGGCGGAATTTCTCATCCCGCTCGTGTCCTCATCCGACAATACGCGTGATCTTCCCTTACGACCAAGTATTCATTGGTCGATAGTAGATAACTTCAAGGGTCTATAGTGTTGCTACAGTAACAAAGAAGCTGTATCATCCTCGTGACGGAGACTCTAGCCTCCTTCATTCCCACGCATACAACACCAACCGGTTCCACACCATCTGAGTGATGCAATTGAAAGTTACCTACACGGCCCTGGAAGGGCGCAGCGTTCGTAGCGACCGATGGGCGCAGTAAACCGTGACGAGTCCGACAGCCAAGATTGACTCACCTCTGCACCCCAAAATTCACACATAATTAACATAACATCAGGGCCGCTATACTTACCTCGATACCCGGGCCTCCCCTAAGCGCCTTTTCTTTCATCTTTCAGGCTTTGTTCCGAGGTTTTGTTCCGTTCGATACCTCGCTCGCATGTCTTTACCCTCCAGAACCACGGTGCCACTACTGATCATAAATGTGTACGGGACAATATCTTCATTTTCCATGTCGTTCGAGTGAATCGGTGGCAGAAAATACAGGTACCTTCCGGCCATGTCAAGACATGGATGGGTACTTATGCTCGCCAGCATCGAACTTACAGCTAAATGATACCAAGGAGAGGGCAGTGAATGACTCGATGCCTGGAATGAAGCACGCATAACTGATGAATACGATGACATTCTCGCCCGGTCCACCAGTTTCGACCAAGAAGGTGCGTGCACGATCTATAAGGGCGAGATACCGGGGATAGAGAATGCTCCAGAAATATTCCTCTGAATCGTATCTCTGAAGGTGTATGTTCTCCATATATTGCCCGTGAGGACCGTGAACGGAGGTGGAAGTTGCTCTAGATCTGGTTTACCCTCCAATGATTGAGTTAACCACCAAGTCATAAATGAAGCGGATTATGAATGGAAAGGATGGGATATCGTGTAATGATCCATAACATACCGACGGTCGTGGTTTCGCTGAGCATATGCCCCACTCCGGCTATTCAGAATCAAGAGTCTGTTAATATGTATCCCCATTTCCTACGAACGGCCATTACTAACATGCAAGCGAATCGTGGTAAGCGCACCGTGATGTAAATATATATCGAGGATGATGATTCTTTGCCAGTGTATGCTGTGCTTTGAATGCGCTGACAATGTATGTGTGAGAGAACGAATGTCTGTATAAAATGGACGAGCGGCATGGACGTCAGGTGCTCGTAGAAGTCCCGTGGAAGCTCAGGCCAAGTTCATTCGCGTAGGTGCTCCTCTGTCACTGAGGGATGAAATCAAAATGATGCTAAAAATGAGCCTGTCTCGATGTTCGCGGCGGGCCCCGGTCACCATCACCGTCGCCGTCACTCCGGGCCTTTGTCGCATATTCTACTTCGATACGCTAAATAGCCAGAAACGAACCCCGGTTTGACGATATAGAAGCATTCTGGACATTCGACGATGCCTCTCGACGGTGCCCGAGGTGTCATTGGAACGTATGAAACGGTGTTTGAGGCATTTGTCTATCGCGGTGCGTTTTTCGTCGAAGGGATAGGTAATGGTGGTACCGAAGCGTGTATCACAGTGATGGTGAGTAGCAGAGAGAACATTCTTGAAAATTTGAGAAAAATATCATTGGCAATGTCGGTGGTCAATGAGTGGGATTTGACAGCGCAAGTGTTCGTCAAAAAGTAGTACTGTACGATAGCGACCGATAAAGGTGGGATATAGATGAAATAAGCGCCCTGGGCAGTGGCCCGGGGCGATGCATGAGTGAACACGTGTAGACTCGGGATGGCGTATCGGAGGTGAATTCTCTTTGCACCACACTCACACACCTAGCCTATCAAGTATGTTTTCCAAGGTTCGCCTGACAAAGAGGGACGGTGAGTAAATACGTACATAGGCAAGATCATTGGCGCATTCCGGAACTGAAAAGAAAAAAAAGGACCGAGTGGGGTGGTCAACCCACCTCTCTTCGATAGCGGACAGCGGGTGGGTGCATTGGCGAGCAAAGACGACAAACCCAAGACCACAGAAAATGAGGCACTGATGGGACCTCGGGACCCGAGTGAAAATATTATCGCCTCCAATATCGTTGGCGCGAACCAGATCGAGATCGATGTTCAAGATAACATATTCTCGGTCAAATTTCTCCCCGACGGGAAGCATGTCGTGAGCGGAGGAAAAAACGGAAAGATTCGACGATGGAGAGTGGCGGATGGCAAGGAAGTGGGAAAGCCAATGGACGCTGGAAGTTTTGTTTGGGACCTTGAAGTCTCGCGGGACGGAAAGTGGATCGTGGCTGGGATGGGAAATGGTCGAGTGACGGTGTGGAACGCGACGGACCATGCAAAGGTGACAGACTTCAAAGCGCACAGTGATTGTGTGTATGGACTGGACATCTCACCGGACTCGACAAGAATCGCAACCGGATCGGAAAACAGGATGGTCGTTGTCTGGTCACTTTCAACTGGACAAGCACTGCTCGGTCCATTAAACCTCGGCTGGCGGGTAGTCGCGATCAAGTTCTCGCCCGACGGACGACTCGTCGCAGCTGCCGCAGGGACTTTTCGTGTCTACGACAGTCACAACGGCCGACTGGTCGCAAACTTGCCACAGGCTTACGTAAGGGACCATGACAGAAGCCTTGTCGCCTGGACGAGCGACAGCAAGCAACTCCTCGTCTTGTCTAACAAAGATGACATTTACTGTTTCGAGGTCTCTACCTGGAAAATTCTCTCAAGATGGAACATTCGCGACGCAGACCGCATCGCGCTGACACCCAGGTTGATTGCAGCCTCCGGATCTTCGTCGTTGTCACTCTGGGACACTACAACCCACCAACACCTTGTCACACGCACACTCCCTCGCTCCAAAATCACTTCGCCCATGGCTATCTCAGAAAACTACGACATAGCGGTTGCTCGAGGCAAGAAAATCAACCTTCGACATCTTTTGGACATCCTTCCCTCACACTACCGCAACAACGTACGTTTCACAACTTCTGTCAGATGTCATTACTTATTCGACTCAAACAGATTCTCTTGAAACCAGAACCCCGCCGCTCAAGGATAGAAAATGTTGATACCGGAAACACCGTGGAGCCCTTAGATGTTCGAAATGCAAGTCAAGGTGTGTTTACTAGCCGGCTGAGTGCCACCGTGCTGTTATTCAATCCCGCCAGAAACGAGCATTGCGAATATCGAGGAAGTTATTCAACGACTTCGTGACCAGCTTGCTTCATCCAACAAAGACAACCGGTCCGTTCGCGCACAGCATGAAAGCACAAGTGCGTGCTCTCTCTTTTCACTCACACCTCATTGTCAGGCTTATCATCATTCCGATTCACAACTTTTTCACTCCGTTTTCTGCATCTATAGGACGACAAATAGCCGAGCTAGAGCAAACCGTCCAAGGACTCCGATGCACCCTGTACGTGCATGAGAAGAAGGATCAATGTGAAACCATGTTTGCCAGTGGTCGCATATATGATGCTGTACAGCATCTCCTCGAGATGATCAATACCACGAGTGAGGTTATGCAGCACGATGAGTTGATCTTGAATTGGCTCGAAGGCGAGTCTCTCTGTATCATTTCGTTAGCATGTTTATTTACTCCCTGCTGTCAGGGTTCGGGATCCAATGCCTATCACGACTTTGGGTCATCGGGGACGATGCATCAATCGCGGAGAATCACGTCGAGGCATTCTCAGCCTACTCTGCTATATTGTCGCTCACCTCCTCGCCTCCTGATACCGTGTTAGTGGGATGGGCGAGGATGGGGCTGCGTTCTCATTCAGTCAATGAGGTATTGGGGGGCGCAGACAAGGTACGGTGTGGTTTGCATGGTCATTTAGAATGGCTTGACAGTTATCGTGCCATTCAGTTCATGTGTCCAAAGTTTCATCTTTACCGGGCAGTCTGTGATGTTCTTGAAGGAGATGATCGTGTTACAGAGGCGATTGAAGGCTACCGAAAGATGAAGAATGATTTGTTAGAGGAGATTCATGCCCTTGATGATCGGTCGCAATGGGAGCTCGGTGAGTAATTTCACTGGTGGCATAGAGAGCAATCTGAGAATCTGTCTAGATTTCCAACTACGTTGTGTGAAGAGACTCCAGAAGCGCGCTGACGAGGCTAACGACCATGTTGTGGCCATCGGACACTACTCCAGCGCACTCTCGCTCAACCCGATGAACATCAATGATATCATTTTGAAATGCTGCCAGGCGCGAGCGAGTTTACTGGAGGGGGAACTCGTCAGCGCTACTGAGGTATGAATTGACTCTTACATTCTGCAAAGTTGATGGCACTGATGGTCTGTCAGGTCATTGAGCATGACCCATCAAACTACAAAGGTTACAGGAGAAAACACTCCGTATTGTATAGCATGGGCCGCTACAGGGAGGCATTCGGTGCATTTGAGATGATGATGTCGATAATGAAGAATTCAGTAGACCCACAAGTTTGCGGTGAGTCTGTTGGGTCTGACCCGCATGAAAACACCGATTTATGTCGTTTTGATATCAGACCTTCGAAGTCGATATCTCGACACGACTCCACTCATCCGAAAGGTCGTCGATGACACCATCCATGATATACCCCGTGTGCTCATCAACACCGTCACTGGCCGTCTCTGTGATAAAACACAGCAAGCCGCTGCATTTGAAGAACAACCGATCTTCGATGAACTTCGATCTGCAATGACTACCGATGATCGTCTTGACTATGCGCGCATCAAGCAAGAGGTCGAGAAATTTTATCAATATGTGATGTTCTCACACAAATGGCAGCCTCCGGAGCCGACATTCCAGATGGTCGAGGACATCTCGATCTATGGACTACCCGAATCCCCCACAATCAAAAAGCTCATCAACTTCTGTAATGTGGTGCAATCCCGCCGTTTTCGATGGGCTTGGAGTGATACGTGTTGTGTCAACCAGGCCGACAATCGCACCCAGCAAGAATCCGTGGTGGCCATGTTTCGGTGGTACTGTCGTGCGGCACTCACGGTCGTCCATCTCCTCGGTGTGCTATCCGAGTCGCAGAAAGAAGGCGATCTGTGGAAAAGCATATGGAACACTCGCGGGTGGACGTACCAGGAGTACGTTGCTTCGAGGGTCGTTCAATTTTACACGGAGGACTGGAAGCCATATCTGGATCTCAAGGTGTTCAATCACAAGGAATCGCCTATCATTCTCTCGGAGATGGAGCAGGCAACCAAGTTTTCCACGGAGAGGCTTGCCACGATTGAACCGGGGCTAGACCGCTTACGGGAGAAGCTGTATCTGGCTTCGAAGCGCGAGACGACGCAGGAAGAAGATATCGCATATTCATTGTTTGGAATCTTTGACATCTCGCTCCCGATCATATACGGCGAGGGCAAGCAAGCGGTCCGTCGCCTCCTCGAACACATCCTGACGCAGTCAGATGATGTCACGCTTCTCTCTTGGACTGGAAACTCAAGTAGCATTACGAAAAGCTACCTCCCCTCTGATCTCACTGTATACGACCAAATTCTGCCACCGCATGTTCCGCAAGCCATAGAGGCCGCCGAGATGAATCGGATGATCAAGGACTTGCAATCATCCTCTCCTGATCCCTCTCCAATCGTAATGCTGTATGAACGACTCCTTGATCTCCCATCGTTGTCCCTCGTTTCTGGTCGACTTCGACTCCCTGGACTCGTCTTCCGCTTCGCGGGTCTCCCCCAGCTCGTGGCACGCACTTCCAACCCAGTCCTCAATGTTTACCGTGCCACGGCGCCCATCATCGGCGACGTACAAATTGAGACTACAGAGGACTCGCTTGCAACACAGCGCCTCCTTCTTGTTCATCCGTGGATCAGTCCCTTGATAGACGAGGGTTTCTCAGGCAACGATCCTCTGTTTGATCTGGATGAGCGCGCGCTGAGGATTCTAGTTCGGCTTCGGCAGCCTTTTGGCGCGCTTCTGCTAGCATCGCAGAAGCGCGGGCAGTATAAACGCGTGGCGACAGACAGTTTCATCCAGGTTCAGATTCGGGCGGAGACGTCGTTGAGTGAGTTGATGGCGAGCATTGGTACGGTCGACGTGCAGTAGTCGTGCGTTGTTGGCTTTGAATTTTGGGATGACTTGTTCGTTATATCTTTCATGGCCTGTGTCCCGCCATTGGCGGTCAGGCCTTCTGATCACGGGCTTACGCACCGTTCCCACCGTCCCCTGTTCTGTCATATTCTAGAGTCCATTCCTGTACCATCCGCGCAGGGGTCCAGCTGGGCCCGGGGAAATTAGTCCACTTAACCACAGGAGACACAAGAGTAGTACTTGTACCCGGAGGTTGTTTTTGTGTATTATCTATGCCGTGCGCATGGAGTGGCTTGCGGCTCGACTTGGCATACGTGGCTGCTCTGACGTGATTAGGGAACAGAAGGTGAGGAGACCGGGTATAGCAGTGCAGGTATGATTAGTACCCTGAGGGTTCCCGAGTCCCGAAGCATTATTAATTATTAGTCAGCCCAAGCTTTTGCGTTTCCTCTCCAACGTATCACAGGAATAAGAGCTCAAAACATAGTACAGTCTTCGGCCCGGGATATGAGTCGAGGACGTCAAAGTCACATCCTCTCCGTCGTCGAACCACTTCATCAAAAATCCAGTTTCTTACTACCCTTCCAATGCAGACCCGAAGCAATTCTCATTTATGCTCGCTTTGAGCCTTTGTCTCCGACGGAATGCGCAATCCATCAATTCATCGTCGTCTCGTCAAATCATTTGGAATCACCTTCTCTGTTTCTCGCAGCAGCAACCCCGCCCGCAGTCGCTGAGGATCTAAACAGTTACGAACGCCTCGAGTCACTCGGGGACGCTGTGCTGAAAGTTAAATTATTGTCGCCGTGAATCTGGATGGCTACGGCACGAGGGATACTTAACCAGGTCCCAAGACCATGCAGCAGCAAACTCCCACCTTGCAAAAGAAGCTATTCGATCCATTCTCGTTTCGCGCCTAGGTGGTACCAACCCTTGCACCTTTTCACACTCGAGGTGTCTGTTGATACGCCGAAGAATACTCTGGAGGAAACCAGTGATGAACCCGTAGTTGGAGGTGGCAAGACACGCAAAGAGGTCGGTCGAGAAGCTGTCTACGAAGATGTTCGCACATGTCGTTGAGTCTCTCATTGGCGCTGCGTACCTTCACGGTGGGTTCGAGCTTGCCAGTGGCATATCGTACGCTGAACTATTTGGTCTAGGACTCGAACCTGCAGGATTGCGTTGCGAGGGCGCTGTCCCCGCGTCGAGTGCACCGATAAGATGTCGATGCAGCTGGCCAACGTGGAACACATGGTTGGATAGACGTTCCGGGAAGATGAACGTGATGAATGTGTAGGCCTTGAAATCCACATGCACTTCAGATATTTATCTAATTGGTTCGTCCACCATTTCCTCGATACTTCCTCACGGCACGGAGATTCGACAACTTGAACAGGACTGCGATGAGAATTGTTGTGACATCGTTCCGCTTGGGATGTTCGGGCACTACGCAACGAAGGCACAATCACGCTAGTTTCACAATCGATATACACCATTACACGGACAACAAACTTTGGATACGAACACACCACAATTTGTTGGTGTTGATCTCGATTCATTCTGAAGCTTGCTCGGCGACAATCTCGGAGGCACGATAGTCCCAGTCTGACTGCGGGCCCCACTGCGAAAAGCGGCTTGTCAAACAAGCCAAGGTGAAATAGGAGGATAAACTTACCTTAATGGTACTCTCCTGGATGGGCTCCTCTGCGGCTTGCTCGCTCACAATGTCAGCGGCCGCCATCTCCCAGATACTATCCTGAGGATCATTGACCCAAAACTGAAAAGGTGTTATCGAGGTTACGCTCCACTCTCGACATGCTTACCGGCGGCGGCATTGCAAATGGATTGGTAGAGTTAATTGGATGTAGGTATGACAAGGGATAGATGGAACTGTTGGATGGCACAGGGCCCCACATTTATACCTCCCAGTAAAGCAAACAAACCCCTACAGCTGATCCAAAGTGTTCGTGATAACGTGTTTCTTCCGCCAGCGGCTGCCAATCGGTTAATGAGGTGGTGTTCTCAATAGGGGTAAGTTTGTCGCGCTATCACCTGAGATTATTACTTACGTCTTTTGATACTGCCCCCGGATCATATTTCAAAGAAATGGAACAAAAAGAAAGCTAGGCTACGCTCGATTCAATCTGACCACACGGTGTCACAATGACGTTTGCTGTTATATGGGGTATAGTATGACAAGAGGGCGCCGACTGTGTTGATGCGCCGTTAATCGGGACCGGTTCAATTACGGTGTACTAGGTACTTCGGGTCATGTTAATGAACACCCCTGCAATACAGGCAATGCGCCCGGATCTTCGAGACTCAGTGACTGAATTATCCACCCCCACTATGACGTTCCAAACTCCCCAAAAATCAGCGCGATTGAGTAATTGTGGGCGCGAATTACAGACACTTGAGTTACATGAGTAGGTGTTCGTGGTTAGGAGTCACCTGCCAGTGACTTCTCTGGCGACGATCCTCTGTTTGATCTAGATGAGCACGCTGCGAATCCTCGTTCGGCTTTGGCAACCATTTTGCGCACTTCTGCTAGCCTTGTAGAAGCGCGGGCAGTACAAACGCGTGGCGACGGACAGTTGATGACGAGCATTGGTTTGCTTTGGATTTTGGGATGTCGTAAATGTTTTTTTGGCCTGTGTCTCGCCATTGGCGGTCCCGGTCAGGCCTTCTGATCATAGGCTTACCCACCGTGTCCCGGTTCTATCATTTGCCTCATTATGGTCCCGAAGGGCCGCTGTGCAACATCATGCGTCCCGGACAGCTGCAATACTAAATCCATGATTTTACAATCACGTTTGAGGTTAACGCCATATCTTTGGATATCACTCCAATGTACTACGAGGAGAGGGAGGAGAGGGAGGAGAAAGAGGGCGCGAAGCGCTAGATCTTCGGCCCGGGATGGAATCCCTACCTGCTGGGTATGGGCCGAAGTTCCTGCCCGATTAACCTGTGGGAATCGCCCCCACCTTCCCCTCCACCACTATTTACGAGCAGGAAACTTCCCTCCTCCCCACTCGTTATTGCCCCAAATGCAACCAATCTATCCGGGGTCGTGCCCTAACATGTCACTAGCACCTCTGTGACCTGGCCAACTCCCTCGATAGGGCTTAAGATTGGTAGCTGGAACCCTAAACGGTCTCGGATGGGCAGCGGTAGTAGGGGTAACGGAGCCCCCTGACGAGAGCTTTCGCAGGCTCGAAACCGCTACCATCCCGCTCCCTTATCTGCCCCTACTCGTACTACTGTAGATCGTACCCTCTAACGACCGATCGCCCCACCCTAATCCTCGGAGAGTCAGACGGACGAGTAAGCAGACCCGACCGCCCGAGTATCCTCTTCTCGTACACAGACCTCTCTCTGCGGTCGCGCTTCGCGCTGCCGAACTTTTCTCACTTTGTCGCACATTTTCAGATGAAGCCGTTTCCTGATCTGTAGGTGATCGTGATAGGTGTAGCCCTAAGGCTTGCATACACTTCCGATATTAGGTTCGTCTAAGGTCCCAGTTCCTCGATACTCCCTCACGGAGATTCAAAAACAGAAGGGCTGAAATGACAATTGCTCCACGTATTTCGGCTTGCGATTCAGATACTCGGCCACCTCGTAACGAAGGTACAATCAAGCAGTTACAGGATTCCACAAACGATATACATCACTAACATAGACAACAATCGCACAAAGTAAGCTTCATTATACATTGCACACGAACACTCCATTGCTGGTGTTCATCTCGATTCATTCTCAAGATTGCTTGGCGACAATCGTGGAGGCATGAAAGTCCCAGTTGTAACATATGCTCCACTGCAACAAGCAGTTTGTCAAACAAGTGAAGGTGAAATACGAGGAGAAACTTACCCAACGGTACTCTCCTGGATGGGCTCCTCCGAGGTTTGCTCGCGCACAATGTCAGCGGCCTCGAACCTCCAGAAATCAGGAGGATCCTGCCACCACGCAGCTATCATTGAGGACTGTGAAGGTGTTATTGAGGTGAAGTTTCACTCACAACAAGCTTACCATTACAAAGGGATTAACGGGGTTTGTTCGATGCAGATGTGACAAGAGATAGATGGCGGTCCGGTTGGAGGAACTGTTACTAGATGCTGCCATGACACAGGACCCCGTATTTATGCCTCCCAATGATAAAACAAACAAACCACTACCATATTCCTCCCGCCCCACGGAGCAACTGCGGTCAGGTCACTCCTGGCTCCTCAATAGTGATATTTTTTGCACGCCGCCCTCAGCCTGAATTACATCTTTTGACACCGGCGCATCAGACTTTCCTAAGAAATGGAACAGATTCTAGGAAAGCTCAATTTGGTCTGACCATGCGGATAATGACGTTTTCTCGACCCGTTATAGTTCTGAAATTCAATTAGTTCACAGTTCCGTTGAAAAACAGGGACTCCCTTGCATCAAAGAAATGATCTGACAGCCTGTCAGAAGCCCATCTAATGCCGTGAATCAGTTTACCGCGTACTACCATACGAGTTCCATGTCGATGAGGACAAAGTATCACTTTGGCAACCTAAATCGGATTCACCAAGATGGATCCCGGAATGGATCACCACTCTTTGGCACTCAGGACGTCTCACTACGCCAGCCACCTGCCTGATTCGCGGCGCACGAGAGATATGCCGGCCACCAACATGCCAAGACTTTGCCCAGTCTTCCTCCTGACCAAGCGCACTGTTAAGGATCGTGATCCATCATCCAAATGCGCCGTTAGTAGTAAATTGGTAAAGTTTCCCGGTGTAAAGTGTTCATAGCCGCTCAGAAAAGTGCTTCTTGAAACCAAATGGATCCGAACCGCGCGATTATTTGCAACAGGAACTTCACTGGCAGTCTCGAGACTGCTTTATGCCGTCAAATATCAGCGCCCTCGGAGAAGCGCAAAGGTATGTTCCTGCCAAGAATGCGGTCGCCACTCTCACCAAAGGAGTTGGTCTCCTGAGCAAGGCGAGGCACTGCGACTCGAGTGTAATCAATTAATCATCCTACCAAGAATTTGCCCAGTTTTACCCATCATGTACCTGCAAGCAAGGTAATCAACAGAATCCAACTACGTATCGTACAATCGGATCATCGCTACTGGTCATCACACGAAGATATGTCAAGTTCTTACAAACCAGTTTCTTCTGTAGTTCCCTTCTCAGCAATTAGTCTAGCTTTGGCTTTGGCTTTTTCTTTGGCGATTCGGGTACGGTAGGCAGCCGTGCTCCCCGTATTATCCAGCCACCATTTCCCCCAAGTTACGACCTGCATAAAACGCAATGCACACTCACGTCAACGACATCTGTGGCCGGAATATCGCCTGATCTCACGTTCTCGTTGTGAGGCCTTCCATTTCCTAGCTCTTCCTTGTATTTGAGCAGCTCAGGCATCAAATCGTACTTGGAACGATCGAGAGGCTGCCAGGATGAGTGTGTGAATACGTACCGATCGATTTTAGTTCGTGTTTACCCACTTTTGCGAGAACAATAGTCGGCGCCTCTGCTCCGCCTTCTGCGTTGTCTCTAGACCGCACGGGCGTGAGCAGGCCGCACTCTGAGCAGTAAACATCGTGCATGTTCTCTGCGCCTTGGCGTCCTTGCTTGAGTGAATTGAACATAAACTCGCGCGTGTGGACTCCTCGTCGAAGCGCCGTCCACACCCTAATAATCGTTGGAAATGGAACACGTTACTCAGATGCAACTACATACCAGTCAATGAATTCGGTGTACTTTCCGCACCCTGAGCATTCTTCCGGAAGGCCCACCACCTTTGTTCCACCTAAGCCTGTTTCCTGGAAATCGCAGCCGACAAAGATTTCATTGAGCCTTAAGTACTCGTCTTCGGTGATGTACCACAGGTAGGTCTTTTGGTTATCTTCAGGGACTTGTATGAGTTTTACGGGAGGTTTGATCTTATTCTTTGACTGATTGGCAAGTGGTGATGAGATGCAGTGAAGGATTCCGGGTAAGCGTCGAGCGAGTGACTTACGGGGATGAAGGGGACGTCTTGGGTGAGGATCATGTCGAGGCTGATGCAAGTTTTGGTATTACAGGTCAGGTCAAGTGAGAATGTCTATTATGATAACGTTCCTGCGAATTTGGTCAGCAATTCTCTGTTCATTCGGCTCACTGACGCTGTGGCCTTGTACTTACTAAGTATAGAATCCAAGAGAATTGATGAATTCTCCTTGCGCCCATCTCCGCTCGAGGGATGTCAGTGAGTCACGATCAGAATATGGAACTCAGGCTGTCCCACCGTCTCCCACTCAATCCGAGCCATGATGAGTCGATAAAGTTGTCCCGCATATAGTTGGTGGTTTTGATCTTCGGAATGCGTGACCAACTGACGCGAGAATGTAGCGATTCAAGCCTTGGCCGGTGCCTGGAAGACGCGAACTCCCAAAGGTTCTCAGATGTTGATTTCGAAATCGGCTTGGCTGGTGTACACGTGAACCGTGATACGGGAGGATGTGGCGAACTGAACCCGGACAGACCCCGCCGCTATGAGGCGATATTGTTGCAGGTATGGACTTGGCCAAAGGGATGCCCTCACAGCCGAAGTCGAATCTGTCCTCCGACTCTCTTGTTAACTGAATATGTGCAGGCGGACGGTAGTGGACGGGGACTCGCTGTGATTGGCCGTGCGAGCGGGTCGAGTCCGCAGAGCGAGACAAAGGGGGTCCACTCGTGAGCACCGCCTGATGGCAACCCGATGCGGTATTTTGCGCGTTCGTTTTGGGCTGTCTGACCTGCCGCTCGACGACAGGCGGCTTATTTGCGACTGGTCTGGCGGTCCACTGCGGCGAGAGGGCCAAAAATGCATCGTACCCGGGTCGTTGAGTCTGATCGATCCGATTTTCTGTTGCTCTTGACCCCATTCAGTAATTTCCTTAGTCAGTGGCGTGCGACTCTCGAGCCTCTTTTGGACGGCTGGTCAAAGTCTGATCCGACTATATGTTCGTTTGCGTTTCTGTTTTTAACGTGCAAACAGCTTGCGGAACTAATACATAGTGCTCTGCTCACTGCATCTTGCATTACGCGCGGGATAAATGTAAATGTGATGTTATCCCTCGACTTTGTGTATACCGACTAACATTAGGGAACCACACGGGTTTACCCACGGGCGCCGCCCTGCCACAGTGCGTTGTGCGACGACAACGCAACAATGTGCGCAACGTCACCCGCAACGTTGGTGACACAATGACGACACGACGTTGAGGATGATGCGCGCACGCACCCGCAACAACGATGACGACGAAATGGTGCGCACACACGTTCCCTCATCCGCAACGATGACGATGCGACGGTGACGACGATGACGACGCTACAGTGTGCACGCACGTCCCCTCGCCCGCAACGATGACGACAACCCGTCGCCCTCTTCCACTCTCAGGCTGCCCCCGCCACATCCCATCCCCGTCCCCCCAGCGTGCAGAAACGATCACGCAACGCGCACGATCGTGTGCGTTGTGCAGTCGCTGCAGCGCGCTTGCGTTGCTCTCGTCTCGCCCTCTCCTCCTCCTCCGATGACGACGACGAACTGGAGCAGATGGATCTCAAGTATGACTCTATGAGTGCAAGGAGGAGAAAGGGCTGATTGTCTATCTCTGAATCTCTGACAGATATACTGCGGTACCTCCATATCTGAGGTAAAGCGACCTTAATCAAGGACCATCTTCCAGTGATAGTGCAAATTATGCGATTTGGTAAAGCACCATCATCAGATTTAAATTCGAGACTAGGTCTGCGTGCCACACTTCCACTGGCAGGGTGATGGGGAGTATCTGTTCCTGCAACAGATGAACGTGATGAATGTGTAGGCCTCGAAATCCACATGCACTTCGAATATTTATCTAATTGGTTCGTCCACCATTTCCTCGATACTTCCTCACGGCACGGAGATTCGACAACTTGAACAGGACTGCGATGAGAATTGCTGTGACATCGTTCCGCTTGCGATACTCGGGCACTACTCAACGAAGGCACAATCACACATAGTTTCACAATCGATATACACCATTACACGGACAACAAACTTGGATACGAACACACCACATTTGTCGGTGTTCATCTCGATTCATTCCAAAGCCTGCTCAGCCACCATCACGGAAGCATCATACATCCACATTAGGTCCACGGGCCACTGCGAAAAGCAGCTTGTAAAACAAGCAAAGGTAAAATAGAAGGAGAAGCTTACACGAGGGACACTCTCCTGGATGGGATCCTCCGCGGCTTGCTCGCTCAGAATGTCAGCGGCCGCGTCGACCCAGGCTTCCTCCGGAGATTGGCTCCAAAACTTAAAAAAAAAGGTGTTATCGAGGTTACGCTCTACTCTGAGCGTGCTTACCGCCATTGCAAAGGGATTGGTGGGGTTAGTTTGATATAGGTATGACAAGGGATAAATGGAACTGTTGGGTGTGCCAGGCATAGGGCCCCACATTTATACCTCCCAGTAAGGCAAATAAACCACTACACCTGATCCAAAGTGCTCGTGATAACGTATCTCTTCCGCCAGCGGCTGCATCGGTCAATTTTTTTGCATGCCTCACGCGTGACGTCATCGCCGGAGGTTATTACTTACGTCTTTTCACCCCCCCCCCCCCCCCGGATCAGATTTTCTACAGTAAGAAATGGAACAAAAGGAAAGCTAGCGCTCAATTTGATCTGAACGGTGTCACAATAACGTTTGCTGTTATATGGGGTATATATGACTCGGATAACGAACTTATCTGATAGGCTGGTGTCAACAGACGTAATGGAGTCCACGCCATTGGGGCTCTATACACACATAATACATACATATGGAGCAGTTGGAGAGAAGTCCGCATGTTTACGTTGGGTGCACGGCGTACATTGTTCCACATGACAATTTACACCCCGAAACTTTGCGGGGTTGTGGGGGAAAACTCCAAAATGGGCTACCGAAGTACATATTCGCTTCCGTATTGATGATCGGAATGTAAGTATCGGGACTAGAATAACTTAGCTAGTCACCTGAGTCTCGACTCTCCACGATCCGGCGCCGATCTCGCATTGCCTCCATTGCAGGGGTGTTTATTACGGGTAACAAACTCGACTAACCCGTAGTATGTATGTAACGGCGCATCGATATCAATGCAGTCGGCTCACTCTGCCCCATAGTACATATACTTAACAGCAAACGTCATTGCGACGTGTCCGCGTGTTCGGATCGAATTGAGCGCTACACTATTAGCTTACTACCT
Organism: Leccinum rimulosum; assembly: GCA_038091395.1. Taxonomy (NCBI): domain Eukaryota; kingdom Fungi; phylum Basidiomycota; class Agaricomycetes; order Boletales; family Boletaceae; genus Leccinum; species Leccinum rimulosum. Next base: position 33,658 of record JBBPOJ010000230.1, read on the forward strand.
GTCAAGCTTCTTATGGTATATTCTAGATCCGATCAGGTGGAATTGGAACAGACGCGAGTTTCAAGTCGACTGAGTGCGAACCCAGGTCCTAGTGGTACATGGGCACGAAAATCTATGACACTTCGGGAGTGGAAGAAGCCCTTGCTCGAGGATGCTCGGGCTGGTGGACTGCCTGATTCCGCGCTCGCCGAGAAGAATCATTGGGCCCGGTCACGGTCGGAGTGTCTCACGGTCGGGGTGATTTATGTTTCTGGAATCCGGAGGGTACGTCACAAGCCCCAACCGATCCTGAAGCAGTGTTGGCGTTGGAGTCGGGTCGTCTGGAGGGGGATACACGGAAGGTGATCCCGGCCAATGAGGGGAACTTGTCCGGGATGCATGATGTTGCACAGTGGCCGGGCCTCATAAAGAAGAAAATGATAGAACAGGGAACAGTGGGTAAGCCCATGATCAGAAGGCCGCAGGACACAGGCCAAGAAATATATAACGAAATACGACATCCCAAAATCCAAGAGCTCATGTTCAACAACGGCGTTCACAGGCGACGTGAACAAAAGAGCCGAGTAGAACAACACATGTCCTCATCGGCTCTGTCAACGTCATCCCAGACGACTCTAGATCTACCGCGAGGTCAGGTCGACTACCCTTATTGAACACGGTCCCCAGGCTCAAGAACTCCGACGTCACTTGGCTCTATGGTCCCCTACACACCGCAGAGCCCCTACAGAGATCCCCCACAGTAGCTGCTACCCTAGACATCTCTTCTACCCATTCACCCACATTCCCATCTCAAACACAAATCCATCGGCCAACTCCTCGTTTCAGACTTCCCTCTTTCAGGCGTGGACGTCAGGTGTTCGTAGAACAAACCCCGTGGAAGCTCAAGCCAAGTTCATTCATGTAGCTGCTCCTGCACCACTGAGAAATAAGAATATGATGGTGCGATATTCACGCGCATACGAAGTTAATCTTGGAGACCTTGCTGCTTGTCCGAGCTTCAAAGAAAAGAAAAGAATGCGCACTTGAGTCGAATGATGGAACGAGTACGTCCGCAGAGAATCAAGTGCCACGTGGTTTCCGTTTTACCCTCAGGAAGACAATCGTTCCTGCTACTCCAAGTCGGAGTTCGACGAACAGAGCCAAAGTTTGAAGGCTGCTCTCGTCGCTGTCCACAGGCTGTGGATGTCGTCAAGTTCTCGCCTGACGCACGACTTATCGCAACTGGCGCATGGATCATTGGTGTTCATCGACTCCTTTTACGTACCCAGCCTCGCCTGGACGAGCGATGGCAAGCAACTCCGTGTCTTGTCTTGCGACTGCATACCTATGGAACCTCATTTGAGGATGGAACAAGAATGGATGTTGCTAATAGGGTATGAGAAGGTGCCTCGTGGAAGCGGCGGATGAACGCTTTATAGGAAGCCACAAAGTTGCCATGTTGTACTCCCTCACCCGCAATGTCTCTTAAATAGCCCGTTTCATTGCGTTATGGATCCAGGTGTCCCCCCTCCCCATCACTACTCCTCAGTCCCACCAATGGGAGCCTTGGATAATACGCATGTCCCCTCACCATCCGAGATATCCCCTGCCATCTTTTTATGTCGGAGTCGGGGACTGGCGCGGGCGCCGCTACGATAGGACCTGGCATGCGTATTAGTAATCACGGCCCCGCCGCCTTCCGAGTCCTGCCCCTCCTGCATGTTCAAATAAATGCGCGCGTTCCCTGATCCACGTGAACGCACGCTATCCGAGCGTATCGCGCAGCGACAGCGAGATGGCGCACCCGTGACAAAGGGCCCGTACCTACACACTCACTGATAGCAACCTGAAAACGTGGTGGGCTTATCCGTGGTGTGGCACCGACTTGGACGACGACGATACACCCACTGGCAGCAACCTGAAACGCCGACGGCCGTCGGCAACGACACGACGACACACGACGACGAACGACGAGGACGCGACGGTGAGCACGTCTCTCCTCGTCCTCCCTTGCTC
>JBBPOJ010000231.1:0-35496 GCA_038091395.1 Leccinum rimulosum
CCTGGTGTGTCCTAGGTACGTTCTTATTGATCGCTTGATCTCCACCCAACACATCTTACCATTCGTTCTCGTATACTGACCATTTAATTCGGCAGCGAACACGAAGATCGACCAGGAAACGAAGGAATGTCGAATGAGTCACTACCTGATGAAGTCTTAGGGTCGTTTGCCAAGTTCGCAGAGGTATTACTCGAGTAGCGGCACATGGGTATCATAGGTATCATCATCATTCATTCTATTCTTGGTTGCTACATATCACATCAGGGGAATGGTGAAGAAATGATATTTCCAGATGAAGCAGGTCAATTTATATGCTCATGATATCTCCAGTCCAATTATTATCCTCACTTGTAATTTATTACCAATAAGGAGATATCATGTTAGTGTTTTGATATTTGCATGCCATGCAGACATAGGACCGATCAATGGCCAGATTTAATATTCACCCTTGACAAAGTCTAGATAATCCTAGACTGCTATGGCAACCTCTGATCAGAGGTTGATCCATCATTGAACTGAAGTTAGTGGTGTGACCATCTTCCCTTCAAGTTGCTTTCAGTTGACAAAGGTATGTCAGTGATGTGGCATAGTACCACCACTTGGACTGCCATGATCAGAGGTTGATCTATCATTGAACTGAAGTTAGAGGTGTGACTATCTTTCCTTCAAGTTGCTTTCAGTTGACAAAGGTATGTCAGTGATGTGGCATAGTACCACCACTTGGACTGCCATGGCAACCTCTGACCAGAGGTTGATCTATCATTGAACTGAAGTTAGAGGTGTGACCATCTTTCCTTCAAGTTGCTTTCAGTTGACAAAGGTATATCGGTAATGTGGCCACTGGCATAGTACCACCACTTGGACTGCCATGATCAGAGGTTGATCTATCATTGAACTGAAGTTAGAGGTGTGACCATCTTTCCTTCAAGTTGCTTTCAGTTGACAAAGGTATGTCAGTAATATGGCATAGTACCACCACTTGGACTGCCATGATCAGAGGTTGATCTATCACAAGTTGAACTGAAGTTAGAGGTGTGACCATCTTTTTTCTTCAAGTTGCTTTCAGTTGACAAAGGCATGTCAGCATAGTACCACCACTTGGGCTGTTTTATCTGTTCATGCCTTGTCATGATTTTTTACTATCATGATGATGATTATCAGATAACCCTGGTCCCTAACTAGACTATCTGCATACTTGGCCAATTTTATCTCATGCATCTGCACATACAAGTATTTGGTTTGAACATCCATTCTAAATAAGATTGTAAATAGTCATTTACCTTAGGAAAGATCAGAAAGTACCCTGCTCGAGTCGAAGAGCAAATTTGGTTTCAAGTTGGACTTTCAAGTTATAGTAAAGTTCACCCTCCTCACCCCACCATTTCCCTTACAATTGTCAGACCCTGTTTGTGTCTCTCGAACTACTGGCACACTGCTCGCTTGGCACTGCGGCCGTGGGTGGTGGCACGACAGTTGCCACACCGTGATTTGTTGTCTTGCTCACTTCAAGACCACTCTCGACTCTCGAGTCACATTGTCCGGTTCCTCGCCTCATCTTGTTCTGGCTCCCCCCCCCGTCTTCACACCTGCTGCTGACGTTTGTGTTGTTTCTCCTTCACGCCAACGAGGGCAACTTCGCGGTGGTCATTGTCACGTCATCGTGGCATGGTGCTGCCGCAGCACGCCACCTCGTCGTGTCATTGTTCCGCCGTTGCGTTGTTTGTCGTGCCGCGTCCATCGTGTTCAAGTTACCACCATTGTCTTGTCATCGCGGTATCCGAGCCACGGATATCGCGTCATTCGTCGTCGTCGCCGTTACCGTTGCAATGCCTCGTGTCGCCATTCGTCGCGGTGCCGTCGGCATCGCCATCTTCGTCATCGCCGTTCGCCGTTGCCGTTATAACGCCCCGTATCGCCGATTGTCACGGTGTCGTCATCGTCATTGTCGCCGTTGCCGTCGTTAATCGTCGCGTCGACGTGTGAATGTTGCGCGAGGGAGGAGGTAGGGACGGTGAGGACGAGGAAAAGGTGTGTGTACTTACCGTCGTCGACGTCGCGTCGTGGCATGCCGTCGCGCCAGTCGCCTCGTTACGGTGCCAGTACTCACCTCGTTGGCATTGGCATCGTCTTATCCGTCGGTCCGTCGACATCGTGGTTGCATCATTCGTGTCGTTGCAGCGGCGCCGTTGTCGTGTTGTGGGCACGCCATCACGTCAGTCGTCGTGTGTTGTGAGTCGTCCCGAGTCGTCGTCACAACGTCGGGGTGTGGTGACGCCGGCACGCCACACTGCGATCGTCCGAATCGTGGTTGTGTAGTACGCCGTGCACGTGATCAAGCAGGAGGTCAGCGGGGGTATTGGCATCGCACTCGCCTTTTAAGGGCACGAGGAAGGGAAGGTGACCGTCGACAAGTCGTGTCATGTCATGTCGTCTTCCCGTTGTGCGTCCGCGTTGTATCGTCGTGGCCCCGCATGGTCGTTATCGGTGTTCGAGTGTGAAAAAAAAAAGCAAAAAAAGAAGAAAAAAACAACTTACGAAGTCAGTGGTGAATGACGGTCCGATCTGGACCCGCGGGTAAAACCTGTCACGGGTTGCCTACGAGTCTCTGACCATGTACCCGCACGTAGACCCGTACCCGTTGGGGAGGGTACGGCCCGGCGGGGTAAGTCGCGGGTAGGGTTGCGCTGCCGTTACCCGCGGGTTACGGAGTGCGTCTGTCCATCAATGTGCGGTGATCGTGCAGGAACTTCGGAGTGGGCGGCACATAGTGTGAGCTAGGCGGGATACCTGCAAATTCTGACACCATGGTGGTACGCGGCCATAGCTCGCGGTATGCCAAAGTTGCTGTAGTACGTATAAGTATATCCGAGTCGGAGTCGTGAACTATGCTATGAATCATAACTTGGAAATGCCCGACTCGTCGCGTCGGCCACTAGTCGTTGTGTGTGCCGGTACGGTCAAGGTGCGCGTCACCGCATGAGTGAGAGTTACTAAGTCAAGTAATACAAACTTGAAAAGGCAATGAAAGTTCCCCAGTGATTTACCCACAAGCCCCGGAGAAACCTTGTCGATGCGTGAATATCCACCACTAAAATCTCAACCTGGTAATGCATACAATAGCACATGAAGCTTTGAAGTTTGAAGGATGCACCATAAAGTGTTTTGATTAAAGAAACATCCAAAATCAGGCAAAGACAGAGAGAACTACAACATATGTAGTTGTACAAACACTGGCATCTTACGATGCTGATACTTGGCGTCCCAGCGCAATACAAACAAGGATTTCAAGGCAGCACAAATACCTAAACATGTTTCTTTTAAATCGTGTCATCGAAAGAGACCTTTCGAACTCACTGTCACATTCCTTAGCTCGTCACCTTTAGAGCGGAAATCGCAGATATGAACGTCCCCTCACGTGTATGATTACCGGTGAGATTGTAATGTTCCTGATGTATCTGATCGATGGTGTCTCTCGTTAAGTACTTCGCGGCTTCATCTTCCACCTCCTCAATGACTTTCTGCATCCGGAGTATCTGGAGAACAAGGCGGCGCTTTTCCTGGATGGCGTCAAACCATGCTTTGATCTTCTCCTCGCGCGAGATGAAGAGACCGGGTATATTAAGCTACCACCATATATGAGCAATGTGAAAGAAAGAAAACGGGCTGTAACTGGACTAACATTTGTTTCATATGAGTGCTCGATGTCACCATGAGACTCATCGAGTTCCTGATGTTCAGGACTTCCACCTCCTAGCGAAGTGGATAAAGTAGATGCTGGGGAACTAGAAAGGCATGAAAAGGGGGGTGAAGTGGGATGGCCAACCTCAGGTAGGCTCCCAGGTAGGCTCCCTGGTTGCTCAGGCTTGCTAACAACCAGAGGCAGAAGCGAGGGTAATTGTAAAAACCCTTGCTCGGGAAGCACAACGAATACACCACACTCAGACTGGCAGTGGAGTGTTGTTGGGTCTTCCAGCATGATTGTTCTCTTGAAGGAACTAGAGAAATCACTTGCGGCGCTTCGGGTCTTTATGTCGGAAAGATTACAGTATGCGGAGTTTCGGAACTGCTTCAGCCCGCGAATGACAAGCGAAGGACCTCGGACACCAGTTACATCAAACACATCTTTACATATGTACAGGTAAAGTCTTAGAAAGCATGAGAAAGATCGTCAAGGATTCAATGCGTAAGGAAGATAAGCAGGACGCTTGATGAATTCATCGTACGCCGACAAGCAAATCGGCATCTCCTTCGGAATAGCCTCTATCCGAGAGAACGGGCTATCTGGTTCAGGGGTTTCACCGCCCAAAGCGGCAAGGAATCTCACGTGGCGATTTGTCCTTTTGATAACGGAATCGCATACACCCAAGTGGTCCGGCACTTGCGCGTACGTAGTAAATGGACCTGAAGCCTTGTCTGCTTGCACGATATGGAAATCGAGTACTTCTTCGATCTACATCCGAATCCCGATAGGTAAGATAAAGATCGTTCAGAGAATGTAAGACTGACCCAACCCAAAACCTGAGCTACTTGCCGAGCTGAAGCAGATGATATGGGAGCCCAGGTACGACGGCCGTCACTTTTCGTCACATCGTCTAAAAATCCAAACCAGCCTGGATAGGTAGGGTCGTACAAGGCCCGATGAACGACCTCTCGGAGGACGTGATTGCCGAACCACAAGAATCGGCGTTCCGAAGGCGACGAGTTCGACAAAGGCAGGACGGCTGTGGGGTGTTCATGGAGTAATGCCCATCCCCAGGCATGGTCATTGATGAGGGTCTTCAGCTTCGAACGGAATGCCGGGGTAAAATTTTCAGGTTGGGGAAGAAGGCCGGAGTAGTCTCGGACGGCATGCGGGAGGACGACAATGGCCGCCTTTCGGTAGCAGTGGGTTCGGTAACGAACCCACTCTGCCGTGAACTGCGAAAACAATATTAGGACGAGTGATCTTTGGGAGGGAAGTACTAACCGCGAGCATAATCGCAAGTACGAATGTGATGTCCCCTGGCGAGGTGGTTACATCCGCTTTGACGATGTGAAGCAATTCCCTGATTTGGAGAGCGCCTTCGATCATATGATCCCTCGACGTTTCGACAAGCGCGATCCTTGGTATGTCGAGGTTGACTCGGACTGGAAAAGATTAGTTTCGAAGGCGTGTCACAAAATTTGTACACGAACCTGGGTCCCAAGTCGAAGCCTGCCTAGTTACCGCTTTGCCGTTGAGCTCAGTGAATAAGCTCTTCGTGGGCTCGCGCCCGATCAGTCTTTGCGACATGTGTGCCCAAAGTAACTTTCGAAGGTCGAGAACGACCGAGGCCCAGAACGGGGCGCCGGCATCACTCAGTTTGTGGTAAATGGGGGGTACCCCAAGGATCAAATCGAAATTTTGGAGAACCGGAGCGGAGGGGTCGACGACCTGTGGAGGGGAAGTGTGAGGGGACGATAAACGCGACCTGTAGGAGACTCCGCGAAGGTCTACGGCCCAAGAGGCGCCTTCGATGTTGATGATTTGGGCGAGGTCCGAGTCGGATAGAGGGGACGGCATGTCAGTGTCAGTGTCAGACGATGAAACTTGATAACTAGCAAACAGAGCCGATTCCTGATCGGTGATCATCGGCGCAGCATCTTCGCGTCTCATGTCGTCCAACGTGGTGCTGAACGTCGGTGAGACGGTCAGACAAGTAACCGTTCTTGGGCCCGACATGATGCGACGCGTTCGATGTGCGAGAAGGATGTGCTTGGACGGGTTGGAGCGGAGCTGCGGAGAGGATGTATTTATAAAGCGAAACTTTACCGTTACTTACTTAACAGATCAGCTAGCCGAAGTTAATTTATACGGTCGTTTCATGCTCGATCTATCATATCTGAGTAGTCTGCAACTTGCCAACAATCGACACAATATGCGCGCAGTCTGGCCAGCAAACTGGAATCACGGCGGGACTCCTCCAGTAAGGACGAACCAGCTGCCTGCCGCAGTAGGCTCTATAGCGTCCAGGAGTGATCTATTTGTACATCTTGCATTGGTCCACTTAGTAATAATTCAATGAGATTGTTTACTGACCCGATTGCACCAACATGTACGACCGCAGCGCGCCCGTGCTCTCCTCACTGAGGCCCCGGGCCCCAGTGGAGTGCCTCACTGCTGAGCCGCGTTCGGTCACCCTACGTTTCGGACATTCTTCTGAAACATAAAGAACTTCCACTTACGTAACATGACAGGACAGTCACTGCGGAGATTTAATCCCCCCCCCACCCGCTCGGGTAGGCCTGCGGTAATCGGGGTCCTTATCGTGCCGTCCCGTGCGGGAGTCAGCGGAAGTAACAACTTCTATTGCGACCGCTTAGCTGTTCCTGCAGATCGTCTCCGACGGAATTGCGGCATGAGACTAAGAACCGTTGGCTCTGTGCACGGCCGAAAGTTACTCGTCCATGGGAACTACCGTGGAGAGCGGGCGGAAAATCAGTGTGCCGGGGAGAGGAGGGAACGAGAGACACAAACGCGCGCATCAAGCGGATGAGAGAGATTGAGATTTGCCTTGTACGTCCGAGTCCGTGCCAAGCGAGTGTAAAGAGCGAAATGTAAAAAAATGATAGGCCAGAGAAAGCAAACGGCAAACAGAGAACCTGACAACACAGTGCCAGAGAGAAACAGGGATAGGACGCAAAGTGCAAGAACAAAGAGCTCGAAAGGGGTGGGAGCTCGTGCCGTAGCATCGTCGCAGTGGCGAGTCCACCGAGAAGCGCGATAGAATGTTACGGGGAGGTCGGAAGGGAGGAGTGGGATGTGCGTTGATGATGAGGGACACTGTCGAAACTGGACGATGGGTCTATCATCCGATCGCCTGGTACCCCGCTACTTGTCAACACAGACGTCTCGACTATCGACACTTCCAGCTACACCGTCCCAAACGAAACGCCCTTGATCGATCCTGCTGACGTCTCATCATCGAGTGTTTTTTTCTGCACTGTAAGGCCAGCAAGTGATAAGTGGTGGCGAAACAGGACCGTATGGAAAAAACGCACCTGCGCCTCTCCACCTGCGTCGGTTGCAACAGCACGTCGACGGTCACATATTGTCCGTTCTGGTAGTCTCGATCTCATCGGGTACGCTTCGTCCGGCAATCACCTCCACGTGGTCCTCGAGCGTAGCACCGAGGTCAATGTACAAATCAGACGCTTCTTCTCTAGGCCGTCTATGTTCCGGTCCGAAAGTTACTGCAACAACGATGGACCACCATCGTCCTTTTCGAGATGCTCGTCGGATATAAGAATGCTGGTTCGCGATGCGAAAACGATATCGAGAGTTGGTGTACTAGGCAATGTCAGTTAGGATGTGTTGACGACTTGTTTTGGGCCACGCAAGAGCATACGACGGAGGCCAGTGTGTGTTGGGTCGTCGCATTTGGAGAGAGCACGTGATGTAACGAGGGTTGAGGTATGACGAGAGCGCGTTGGTGAGAATGAACAAGCTAGCTAACGAAAACACATCGAACTGTTGCATCAATAAGGAAGAACGATGCTTCGCTGTACGCGCAGTTTTTATCAATGCATAGAACGGAGGGTAGGCGGCTTTGAGTCAGTGCTTAATCACGCGAAGGGATCAAACTCACGACGATACGAGGTCCGGCACTAAATGGGGTAAAGCATCATTGGGTTCAATGCGAATCTTGACAGCCTTTTAGAATCAATCCACCGTTCTGGATCGAATTCATCAGCATCAGGGCGTGCTTTTCGGTATATACGGGGTTTTTCCGATATGGCGAGGAATGTTTTGTTCGAACTTAAAGGGGTGGATGATGCAAGAGGTTGCCCGACCTTTCCGCCGATTCAAGGAGCGGGTGTGAATAATCGCAGAGTCTCGTCGACGATGACTCGGACAGCTTTGACTGCGGAGGATAGATGAGTGACCGTCATCCAACTCGAATAGGTACTACTCGCTGTATTTCAACTTTTTGATATTTTCATCTGTGGGCATAGCATACCCGCATGCATCCAACACTTCTTCTTTGAGCTTTTGCGCAACGTTTCGATAGAGAGCGAGGAAGTATGTAACGTGTGTCGATAAGCAAGCCGTCTAGGTTTTAAAATGTACAGCGTTTAGCAACAGTCGAGCGAGCCATTCTCGACGGATACGCACCTCATCTCGCGCAGCAAGACACATCCAACAGTTGGTCCCGAATCATGCCGCCGACGTCTGAATATAACTTAGCAAAATCGTTACACCAGCATACTCAGAATGACGAACCCTCTGTACCATCGGCTAGATGTTGCAAGAACATCCTTTCTTTCAGATGCCGACTTGCTTGCACGCGGCTCTCTCGTCCAGAGTCTGGCGAACAGGTGCGTTAATCCACAGTCTGATCGTCTACGTAAGGCGTTGTCTTGTCATCTCATCGAGAAGTTCGAACACGGTCCAGATAGCTCCAGATAGGGAGGCCGTCAACTTCGACAATATCGAGAGGGTCCGAGTAGATTGCTTGTCGAAAAGCTCGTCGTAATCGGATATCCTAGAGCAAAGAACGGACGTCGGACCTTGAGCCTTGTTGGAGCCCCCGATGCTCAGTGATTTCCAAATCTGCAGAATGAATGAATGGCTGCAGCATCAAGGATGAAGAAGCGTAATTGCCTGGTTATCACGGTCAAAGATGCAGTCTCCCAAAAAGTTTACCCCGGAATAAAGTGAGGGAAGGGCGTGCACCGAAATGCACAAGCACAAGGGCTTACAGCCACTCTCACTGAGCACTTCCGCACCAGACATGATTGATCCAGTCGCAAGGACTTATTTGGTATGCTCTTCGTCAATGGAGATTATCTGCGTAATACGGCAGTGTGTGTAGTGTACTTGAGCGGAGGTGAATACTCGTCCAGAGGTAACGGGTATTGAAAGTAGTGCACCGATGGTCTTCGAAGAGTTCCAAATAAGGATTGTAAAACTAGCTAGTTGCAAACGATTTCCGCAGACGTAGATTATAAGACATCAATGTTGCCTGGCCATTTGCCGACGATATGGGGAACGAGCCTAGTACCGAATTAGGTTGCCTCGTCGTTGCACTAGCTCGGAGTACTGGACTCTCGCGATGGCTACCAGGATGATAGACAACAGGTAGGCGGGCAACACGGCGGTGCGGAAGATGTCCACGATGATGTGGTGACGAAATTTTGAGCCTTCCAATGTGTTGGGATGGCGATGGAGTTTTGGAGAGGTGAACGAGTGGACATGTTGGATTCACTCTGAGGACACGAAAACAAGTAGTATGTTTATCACGTAGGCTGTCTTCGTTTGCCTGCAGATATGATAATTCTTCGAGCTCCCTCTTCCTTTTCCGTCCAGAATTCCAGTTCGGCTTGAGCTTTTGGGTGAGACGTGAGATGTGTTCACATCTACGAAAGTATGGACATGTTAGCACGGCAGACAATGCAGCGGCGAGTGAGACTTGCGATTAAACCTTGCAAGAGCACTTCGTAGATGGAGGACAGCTTGGTAGCTTTGGCGACCAGATCTGTAATTTGTTCCGCATGCCGCAGAACGAGCTTGTTCAACTCCTGTTGAAGCCGGAACAGACTAGACGGTGTCGGCGTCAATTCACGGTTACGCTCGCGCATGACATCAGGGGAGACCTCACTTGCTAAATATCAGTCTCTTCGCTTTGCTCTGTCAGCAAGACCAAAGACTGGAACAACGTGACGTAGCGTTTGCAGACCTGCAAGCGGGTTCAAGTGAGTTGACGGCACACTCTAACATGTCTGGAGGATCACTCGCATTGATCACCAGCGCGTCCGTCGTCGCAGGCGCCTTGCTAAAGTAGCTGCTGGGACGTTCTGACACTTTCTTGAGTGAATCACAGTGCCCTGAGATAACTCGTTGGAACACGGGCAACAACTGCAGGCGCATCGCGAATAAAAAGGTCTCGAGGGGTGCACACTGACGCCTTTGAACCTCTTCGGTGACGGCTTCCGTCAGTCGGACCATGGTCAATATGTACGTCGCAGGCGGTGGCGGTTCAATGACGGAACCCAAGAACGTCTAAACGAAAGAGAAAAAAGACCGTCAATTCCATCTTTTTGAATCTCGTGTCTGCGACCTGCCTTGGTATATTCCAGAGCTGGGTCGAAAATTCCAGATAGTAGCGAGCTCCGTTCGTTCAGTCTTGTCCATGATAGCAAGACGGTCCAACCCTTGAGGTTCAGCACCTCCAGTATTCGGCATGGATGTTCTCGCTTCTGATTCAGCCGCCGAATCGTCGTCGTCGACCTCTTTGTGATCGCGAGGTTCCGACGTGGCACTGAGTCGTCCAAATTCCAACTCTCTAGCGAATGGAGGTGGTCCCAAGGGCTCGACGAAAAAGAACGACGCAAGAAACGCATATTCTGCCGTCGCGTTGTCCATCAGGACCAGGACCAAGGATCTCAGGATGGCTTCAAGCGGCTCTTTCTTGTGATAGACATCAGCTCGTATGCCAACGAATAGATTCAACAGACTCACATGAGCTTTGTCGTCAGCCTGATACGCAAGTCTGGGCCTTCTAGTTTTGCATAGGCTAGTCGCTCAAAGTCTACACGAGTGATATCGTTTTCTGTCGACATTGTCGCGATACCTTCAAACCTCTCGGTAACCCGATCCTAAAAATCATAGGTCAAGAACTGCTGATTCAGAAAAAGAAAGCGTACCCTCAACCAACCGAGGCTGCGAATATACCGTCGAAATGCAGTCTCGTAGTATGTACGAACGGCGACGATGTACGATTCCTGGATCTCCTTTGCCACGGGCTGAGCTTGACGTTTTAAGAAATCGAACAAGGTACGATATTTGAGGAACCCAGAAGACTGCAACACCTGCAAATTGGTCGTCACGCTGGTCTTTAAAAGCGCGAGGAAAAAGGCGCGAAGTTTTGTCGCCGTCTTGTGGATCTGTCTGAGTATGTCCGTGGAGGGTCTGGCAGAGAATAACGTACGACTATCCGCAGAGCCTCGACGACATCCGCCAGTTCTTTAGCTGCCTTGACGCGTGACCGGGCACGCACGGCGTCCAGTCGCCTTTCAAAGTCAGCAACGGCCGATATCCATGTTTCCCCGACTTCGGTATCGAGTAACGTCGTAGCCAGCGTAGGCGGGATGGTCAGTTCTAATAGGAGGCTCGACAAGGGTTTCACGATTTTCTACGCGAAAGTTCACTAACAGAATGACGGAAGAACGAGAGACGCCGAACCCGACAGCTCTTGAGTCTGTTTTCGATGTCGTTGCTGCGCTCCTGGAGCCCAGATATTTGACCAGACACTGCAGACAGGTCCCTCTGGAAAGTGGATAGGAACGACTCTAAGGAGTCTAGTAGACGGACGCTGGTCTGCTATACGCGTTAGGTACGCGATAATACTCATAGTAGTCGACTCACCTCGACTTGATCATGGAACTCGATGAACTCCTTGGCGCGAGAACGGACTGGAGCAAAAGGTCGTTAGCTGCAAAAAGGCTGAGTCACGGCTGCTCACAGGTGGGTTTGGGGATATCTGCATGATTCTCTATGATGCTGGGCAGTTGTGTATCGTATCCTGAGGTGTGTCGCGTGAATAGTAGCACTCTGTACTACGAAGATTTACCAACCGCAGTGGATGATGACTGTGCCAGACGTACCAGTGGCGGTGCAACTGGCATCATTACTTGAAACCGTCAGCATGATCGAGTCAGCCGCGATCATGTTGCAACCCGAGCGCATAACGATCCATGTCCGCGCACCAAAGACACCCAAGAACGCTTAATCATGGGTCTTAGCTTCAGGACCGCTCGTAAGCTGTGGATGGGTAAGCCACGATATTCTTCATGCAGAGACTCGTACACTCGACTTGCTAGGCACGATCGCGTTGTTGTTTCTCATGTCGATCTTCCTTGCCATCGTACTCTGGGTTCACGGATTCAGCAAGTCCAACAACAACTTTGGTGCTCTGATAGCCATCCCCTTGTTTCGCAATCGCCGGCGCTGTCTGGACGTGAGTGACACTCCGCATCGTCTCCTCGGTCTACATATCCAAAGAACAGGATCTTCAAGAAGATGTTCTTTTCTCCGCAGATCCTCTGCTTCGAGATGATATGGGTTTTCTCCCTCCTTCCCTTTCAGATATGTGAGTGTGGAGCAACTTCTCAGTGCGGTGTGTGGCTGATCATGTCTCCCCTAGTGCTCGGTCTCTTTGCGTTTGAATCCGAGGCTGCCCTTCGTTCTCGCTTCGCTGCCGTTTACAAAGCTTTGGTGGTAGGTATCACCCTCTCGCACGCCGTTCTACCTTTTGCACAAGTTAATGAACTCCTTCAAGTCTTCTTGTATACGGCAGGAATCGTTTCACTCGCGGTTCTTACGCAACTCTCGTGCGATGATCAGGATATATGGACGCGCGACATCGACTCCAGCCCATGCCCATTTCCCTTTTAAGTCTTGCTCGTTTACGCCTTCCCATGTACTGTCAGGTACTTTCCCGGAGCTGCCGTCGAACTGCGAACAAGTGCACCTGTCAATTCCTGCCCACCAGGCTGTCCTTGCCAGACTAAACCAACAGAAGCATCGGGTTTGGGAGCTGAGAATGCAGACTACACGGAAGGCACGCGGTCATCCCGATACGCGTACCTACTGCAATGGAGAGGCGGAATGTGACCCGTGTAACGCTAGGCCATGTAGCTCTGTAATACTTGTAACTCTCAGAGTAATGATTCGTTCAGCGGGTATGCATGACTATAGAACATGACAGCATAGTTAGGAATGAAGGTACCAGGTCTTCAAGCAGAAGAAAGGATACAAATAGACAACATCCTGAATACGCAACCGTATGCGGATTTACCCATTAATCGGCGAGTTCTGTCTGGAGCTGCTTGAGCACAGTAGGGTCTGTTTTATCAAGGTAATTGAGCTTGAACATGTTCGCGCCTCCACAGACCCTTTCCGCTTCTTGCAGTGCGCTCGCAATGAACGTCGTGAGCTGAATAGTTCGCACTGGATCATGCTCAAACACCTAGAAAATACTGAGTTATCATTACACCTCTGACAAGATGAACTGACCGATTTACGACGGTCGTACTCTAGGGTCTTTTGAGACCCCGCGAAATACGAGGTTGGGACACTGTCTACGTCCCAGTAGAGATGAAGGCCCCTAAAGGATGCAATTTAATTCGGTGACCAAGCCGTTTGTCGTCGAGCACTAACCCGTCTTCACCATCCTCAGTGTGGTTGCGGCTTTCTCTCAGTTCATAGAGGACGTCCGTCCAAAGATTGAATATCTCGTTTGGTACGCGCTCGAGTACCTCGGGGCGACCAGTTGAGACCAGAGAAGCCATTCCGAGAGCAAGAAGTTTACGATGGCGCGGTTCATACATGTGGTCGAACTGACAAACGAAGATATTAGATGGGGCGCGCAACGAAGGGGAACGGTACCAGATACCTGTCTCCAGAACTGATCCAAGATAACTTCCCATACCATTGTTTCCTGCAAGTCTCCAACTTCAGCCGCAGCAGACACGAGGCGAATGAACATCTCGCGGTCTGTTAAGGCTAAGCGGGCGAGGACGAAGACACACTCTGTGAGCATGGCGGAAGAGTTCTGCCGCATAGCTGAATAAATATACAAGAAGGCAAAGAAATGAATACTTACTTCATCGTTTTCAAGAATTTTCACGATATGGTTGAAGAAACCAGATCAATGCACTGCTTCCCCCCATAGCGCCGAGGGGCCAGCTGTATCATAAAGGCCATACAGTTTAAAATACCTCTTTGGTTGGTCTGGATGGCTTGACCAAGCATGACACTCATGACTGCGTTCATGAGCTCCAACGAAAAGTTCTGAAGGACATACATCGGTGATGAGGAAAGTGCATTTCACTGAACACACCTGCAGAACGAGGGACGCATCCACAAAGAGATAGAACTCGACAATGAATGTGATTTTTCCTAACAGATCCAGATTACTTGCGAGTAGTGCCATAGCGTGAGGGAATAATTGGAGGAGGTTAGGGGTAGAAGTGGTCTGGAAGGTTGTAGAGTTTCGAAGTGCAGCCAGCCAGAGTTTGATGCCATCATCGTCCAGATTGATCGCCACCTTCACGCAAAATGTGAGTGATCGAGTAGTCAACGAGGAAGCAACATCGACACTCACCCCGGGCATCAAACTTTCCTGGATCAAGGGGGTGACGAGTGGAACGAGAGGAGCAGGGTATTCTTTAGATGACTACGAGACTTTGGTAACAAGAAAGAACCATTAGGGGTAGCGGTGACTTACTGTGACCAAGGTTTTGACAACCTCGAGGAGCTGTGCCTTGAACAACAACTCCTCGCCAGCAGCAGTCCCTGACGAGATCTAATCAGTCGATAATCACCAACCAGAAAGGTATACATACATAAAGCAGGTACTCCCTCCGCGATCAACCCTATATGTGGGATGATATATTGGTCTGCGTGTTCGATAAACACATTGAGGCTCTTTGCGAGTCGCCGTTTCATCTCTATGGTGTCCGCTTCGTTCATAAGCTTCATTAGTTCAGTGATGGCGGCAGGTAAGAAAGGGGCAAAGACGGCTGCGTCGAACTCGATGGTCTAGTGGGTGTCAGTTCTGTGGCCATTGGCCAGTTATAAATTTACTCACGTCCACACACTCACGCAGTGCATTGGCAGCAGTGAGCCGAACGACAACATCTGACCCAGGGCTCCTGTCCTGCAACAGGTGGACGAGAACTTCCCAGATAACGGGATCCGTTGCAGGTACAGACATATCGCCGACCCATTTACCAATTAACCACGCAATACGACGTTTGACAATCGGGAAACTGAATCGCTGTCAGATACCACGAAATTGCGTTGGATAAAACTTACAGCGGGTTTGTCTCCCTTGCCTCCACGATGAGTTTGTGACGCAACCATTCGTTGAACGGGATGACACCACAGAGCCTGGTGGAGCACCTCCCGATCGCACAATATAGCGCAAATCCGTAGTTGGTTGTTCTACACTAGCAGGGTGAATAAATGGCTTAGATACAATTCGAAGAGGTTTTACCAATTATGGCCTTGAAAGTGGATTCCATCAAAGGGACAACATAGTCTCGGTATTGCGCCGCAAGGGTCATGAGGACACGCTCTCCACAGGGCTAAAACAGTTTAAGATGGACAGAAAATCACAGGATGTGAGGACTGACGCGAAGTTCATACTCCCATTGTTCATTCTCTTCTTCGTTAACCCACTCTTCAGGATCAGCCATCCAACCCTTGAGATCAGAAGGATTGAGAGGAATGAAACGGATCACCAGCAACCTGACCGAATCTTCGACAAACTGCTGTGACAACGCTACGGAAGGAATGTCAGTAAGGAATGAGACGACTCGGGAATTTTATATACTAGTCTCAGTGATCGGTCCGCCCTTTCAGAAAGGGGTCCATCTAGGGAGGTTTTCTTTGAAAAGCACCATTGCTTGGACAAGGAACCGGACTGGGTAAACGGCAGCAGGAGAATCTAGTGCCAAAGAAATGAGTTAGAATTTGCAGACTGAATCCGATAAATGTCTCAAACCTTGAATCATATCCCCAGACCGATTGTTCGTAGCATCAACAACCTTTGACCAGTAGTACAGAACCACGTCATTACAAGTTGGGAGTTAGCTCTGAGAGGGCCATGAGCTGAGAGGTAGAGCTCTGAAATAATTGAAGGAACTAGGACAGGAAAGGTCAAAGAATGAACATAGGTCCTCGAGATGATACTTGCCCAGTCTCTTCGTTCTACGGATTCGCGTTTCTCGTCCTTGACGATACGGTGCCATGACCACAATGCCATTGTAGTGAGACACTTGTATACGAGGTGGGCTACCATGATAGAAGCGACGGTATGTTCTTGACCCAGCAAGCCATTTATGCTCAATATTGTTGAGGAGAGCTGGGAGTAATAGGCGAGGATGATGTTGCGTAACTGTTCCGTGATCTGCCAAGCAGAATAGGCAACGATTCAATTGCTTGAAGGAGTGTCATACCTCGGACATAGTCTTAACCCCGGCGAGCATTTTGACGCCGGAGAGCTCTTTGATGACGGCGTTGAGAACCTTCAAACTACGTCTCAAGGTAAGGGTCGATTGGATGGTGACGTTTGGGGAATTGGTCAATGAATGCAAGCCGCTCTCGATGACGGGCATGATTTCAGTGAAGAGAGACGGCCTGATAGACATGCGTGTTGAGAAAAGGACGGCTGAATATACAATCGTACGCACCAGTTATGTGGATAATCCAACCGAGCGATTTTGGCAACGTTCAGTTGATTACACTCGGCAATCTATTAGCGGGAGATGAGTTGGAGACGAAAGTGGTTGAATGATGCGCGCAAAGATTACTGTCCGTTCGTGCCATCCACCCACCGCCGTTTACCGCGCGGCACGTCTCCTTTGGTCATAGAAGAACCGAGGAAGAACACAAGTAACAGACGATGCGTAACGCGTTGGGTGGCCTCTCTGAATGCTTATTGGATTTGCGAATGAACGGGGACGGTCACCCTCTATCATGATATGTTTCTCGTGTCCTGTCTGTGTGCGTTGTGCGTTCGATACCTGAGTACAACCGACAAAACGAACGTGCTCACCTCCACGTGGTCCTCGAGCGTAGCACCGAGGTCAATGTATAAATCAGACGCTTCTTCTCTAGGCCGTCTATGTTCCGGTCCGAAAGTTACTGCAACAACGATGGACCACCATCGTCCTTTTCGAGATGCTCGTCGGATATAAGATCCTTGGCAACGAGCTGTGTCGCAGAACAACGAATCGAGGTTCGCATTAAACAATTTGCTCTGAAAGTACCGTTTCCAAAACAAAACAAAGAGCTAGGACGCAGGTCAGCATTACATGTGGGACGTTGATTAGGGATCGACGAACCTTGTTCGGTGCGTTGTCGTTGTAGGCTTTTGCCACATCAGGGAATATGACATGTACAAGTTCGGGAGTAATGGCGATTTTGACTTCGCCGCCTTCTATTATTTGTGGGCGCTGACCGACAGGAAAACAAGGTTAGTAACGTCGGAGTGGAGGGCGAAGGAAACAATGAAGATGATGGCGAGCGCGGTGTAGGGCGCAGCAGACTCTACGACCATGATAGCGGCGATCTCATACGGGCGGGCAAAGTCCTTCCCAAGAGCATCTCGCAGATACCTTCGAACGGTAAAGAGCCGACCGGCGACGAGCAATGTGTAGACGATGGTCAGTCCGACCTGAAGGAAAAGATATGCAAGTTGTGAGTTGATATCATAAAAGATGGCGCGGCTCGATTCCACGAGAACGAGAATGGATATAGCTGTGATCTACGGCATTAGTTACAACACGAAGAAACGAAGAAAGAAATGGTCCAGACAAGTACTCACCAACCATGGCTATAAAAAGCACGGTCATGGGTATGACGATGGTTTTCTTCCATTCCCAAAGAAGGAAACAGCGGTGGAGCTGTCATGCCCATTATGAGAAAGAAGCGTACAAAATCTAAGGAGACAAGAAGATACCAACCAACAAAGCTTGCAATTCCATGACATAGTAACTATAGCACGTTAATTCGATGACAGAACCCTCACAGTAAATAGACAAGAGACTTACAAGCCTAGTCGTCGCCATAACGTTTATACAGTATTTCAACTCATCAAGGATCAGCGCTGCTGGCCCACCAGGAGCATCTCGCAGGTTGATCCATATCATCTCTGTATACCGAGCATTCCCCGCAAACCCGATTGTTGCAAGGGCAAATGTAATCCAGACGTAACCAAGAAGCATCCACCTATGATGGGGAACTGAACCATGGTGGCTCGTTCAAGTTAGGGCAATCGTTGCCTGGATGGTCAAGAAAAAGAAGATGCCTGGTGGCATTCGGCTCTGCCCTAAACAATCGGCGGGCTCGGACGAATACAGCACTCACCGTATGACACTCCCGAGAGCAGCATGCCGTCGAGACGGTCGGTCAGTATCAGGAACATACGACGGACAACGAGGTGTTGATGTTGTGTGCGAATAGTGAAATGTTCCCCACACCTTATATCCAAATCACCACCAAGACTGGCGGTAAACGATCACGGTAATGTGGCTTGGATACGTTTGTTGCGTGTCATATGAGGTGATTCCATGCCGGGACCGTTACCAAAATTTTCAAACTTTCTTTTTCAAAGCATTCCCAGCGCCAAGTTGCGGAAGAGTACAATGTTTGATATGGGCATCCCACGGTATGGACCTATGATTGCGATAGGCTACAGCTGAACCCCAAAATCCATGGACCATAGCATCAAAACCGAGTCTGGGAGGGAGCGGAATGGTCCAGGGCGGTTCCTAAATATTAATGGGGGTTGAGTGAAGCTTTCTGTTGGGAAATGCCGACGGAGTTTTTCCACATCACGCCGCGGAGAGTTGTTCCTTTGTCTTTGTCGGGGGTTTGCGGGCTCGTGAAAAGGTTAAAGCAATCAATCAGATACTTACGTGATCCTCGTGGGCACCCTACTTTCCTTCCTAGAATCATCTAATAGATAGCATCAGGGATTTCCGTCAAAAGTAAGATGGTGTGCGGTCATAGCTAGTCTCCCGTAAGCAGACCCTAAGGTAGGAAGACATAAGAATGAATGTCCGTTCTCCAAATATAATTATTACTGGATTACACTTGTAGCGTATGGGGGACTTTGGGGATTTGGGTTTATCCGAGCTAAGTTCCACCGTCCTTTTGGTCAATTCTGGCGGCACTGTGACCCATGCATAGCTCGATGGGTATAATACTGCCGCCGCCAGTTTTAACACCAATGGTTTCTGGGTTCCTACTCATAATGTTACATGCCACCCTAAAACATGTCTGGTTTGTAATGCCCGATGAGCACAGAGAAGTAAACATGAGGGGGAACGATCCTAGACCATTACCGCCTGCTGGATGCCTTCGACGTACTAGTAATAACCTTTGAATATTTCACGACCGCCAGCATCTCTACAGAGAACCACCTTCACGTTAGGATATGTGCTGGACAATTGTGAACGTCAAATTGTGTTCCAAACGGGATGCTTCAGGCACCTCCTCAGAGATCACTCTATGGCGTGAATGGACGATGAGTTGTATCAGGTTTACCGCAACGGTTGCGCGGGGTGTAAGCTGGGTCGTACCCCCACCGAGAAGACGTTGGAGATCAGTAACACTCTGAGGGTTACCTCACTAACCTAGGTAAAGTATCTCTTAACTTGTTCTGAATTTGCAATACTATGTTTACTCGGAAATGATCAGGCCAAATTTCAAGCACTTCGTTCCGTCTGCCTTGAATGCGACACCCAATATTCCGGATGAGACCCATAGCCATGGCAGGATCAAGCAGGATCGAGATGCACGTCCCGTACGAAAACTGTCACAAATTGTCAGCGTTTACAACAAACGACACTGTCCCACACTTATATATGACTGCGAAGGGCTCGCCTAAGCTTTTCACAAAAGGCCACACAAACGTTATGGCTGCCGACATGATATGAGATCATGGTGTGTTGAGCACACCCGTCGACGCATATGATCAGATACATATACCTTGTTCTATTTGCAGGCTAACACTGACAGATCCTGATAATCCTCGAAGAATCCACGAGCAGTGTCAACGACCCGAACGAGCAGACACCGAGGGGACTTACATGTGGCGTCGGCACACTTATTCTGAAAAGATTTAGACCATAATCATACGGAATCGGGAGTCTCCCCATGCAGTTACGTATCCGAGCCTGTTTAATCGTGTCAGCTGAGATCCGCAAGACCACACAACGCGTACACTAGACAAAATGTTACCTACGGTGCGCACGTGGTCAAGCCAGCTCTACACCCGTCGGGTTGTCATCGTCAGTTACTTCAAAGCGAACTGGCGGAGAAACGGCGGCACACATACCTGAGAACGACCGTCCACCCCTTGAGGCCCCCCGGGCCATCGGGTGTTTCGCCTGCATAGTTGGCATACTTTCTCGTCAACTCTGCTCCCTTGCTAAGCTCTAAATCATTCACCTTATCTTTGATTCTGATCGCAAAGTCGGTTTGTTCACGGAGTCTCAGGAAGCGACACTGCTTTCCAGAAGCGAGCTCAGTGCGATTACATTGGACTCCTTCGAGTCAAACTCATATTTATCCGGTGAGATGACTTCGCAAGAAATCCATGGCGCTTACGAGCGGGCACTACGAGCTGACACAGAATTGAATTAAGAAAATTAGTACGACAGAGAACTAGACAACGAAGCAGAGAATGACAGATCAGGATCAACACGCACCTCTCGAAAATAAAGAAAATGGGTAAGGACAACTTGAATGAAAGGCCTGCCTTGCCTGCGTGGAGTACAAACATGCACGTTCCGATGTTCAATCCGCTTTTTATTGGATTGAGCGGATGGATATGATAGGAATGAGCTGGCAAGTAGTACTGGTCGTCCGAGAGTGGTGGTTGAATATTGAAGGTGTAACTTACTAACAAGGTGTGACGCGTGACTCTGAGAGCACCGTCACTGATTCGGACTCGGACCCTCGGAGCAGCCGCAGTGCACTTCATCTATAGCTAGCTGCCAGCGATGCTGAAGGCTTGCTTGCGACATTCTAGATCTGCCAAATTTTGAATGTATTGTACAGGTGTTAACTTTCTGGGGTCATGAAAAAGTAATGGAGTCGGTATGTAGTATGTATCCTTCACTAGTGGTCATAAATGCTAGCTGTACCATTAGTTGCATACTTCCGGTGGCACCCCCCTGATTCTATGGGGGTGTTTTTTTTCTCTCTCCAAGAAATTGAAGAATTCAATGGCGCTGGAGAGAAGCTAATTATAACGGTAGTCCCCTCTGCCGAAGCCACATAATCGCATACTACGGGTCGTTCCGGAGCGCTGAGCAGTGACCGCGGGAATCTGCGGTGGGTGAACTTGCTTTAAAGCTTTCTTTACAGAGGCGGCCCACTGGCCGGCGGAAAAATGTAGTCATCATGCGCACGCATACGCGGGAACGGAATTTGTTACCGCACCAAGCTTCTGGTTAGTAGTGCGAGGGTAATAGGGTATTCACTATAGACCTAGTATAGAAAAAGTTCAGCAAACCATGATTGTGCAAATCATTACTTGACGATGTCGATCAGTGATAAAATACCATCGAGTCGCGGCGACAACAGGCATCACGAGCGTTGCCTCGCATTAAGAGTTCTGCTGTTGCCGCTACATCTTCTCGAGCGCCTCAGGCTGCGGATCCCAAGGCGGTGGGTATCTCGCATCGATCAGATTCTGATCCGCGAGTGCGTCCCTCATTCGATCCCTGGCGTTCATGCCCATCCGGGCTCGACATTGGACGGGACGAAGCTTCGTCCTCGTTATCCCTGCGACACACGGAAACCGTCGACAGCGTGAGCAACGCAACTGCTCCTTGAATCACGCAAGCGCTAACCAGCTAGAACATGTCAGACGTTGTATGCGTTGAACGTAAACACAAATAGAAAGATCCATTTACCGTTGTCAAAGCCCACGCTGACCACGAAATCCCCATCAGGATATCGCATACGCAAATGTTCTTGATAGTTTCGTAGTTTGTCGGTTCCCCGCTGGGAGAACGTCATCAAGAGCATGGACACTGCAACGCAGGTTACAGCGGTGAATTCCACTTCTTGATCTGCGTTCCGCCATCGTTCCGCCTGCTTTTCAGCTTCGCCTTCTCGACGAGAAAACTTGGTGGGATCAGGACGCGGCTCTACGCGTAAGACCACACATACACGTCAGTCACGACGAACAACGAGGTGATCAAGGAGAACTGACTCTGCGGAGATGCTTTGACGGCCTCATAGATATCATCCGCCCAGTGAGTTGACAGGTCCGTCTTCTGCGCTAACTCCTCCAATGCAGCCAACAGCTCATCCTCCATTGGATCGCGAGACAGAAGAACGCCATTCCTGTCCACATTTTCACCTGAGGGTGTTCTCATAAAATTTGCGGTCGGAGCGGTGAAGATGGAGTGTGGTAGTAACCAAAGCCTGGGGAAATGGGTAATTTGAGTGTCGACACCCCGAATAGCTTGCGTGATGCAAGCGATAGGGCGCGGCTAGGCGCGTTGGAGGCCACTCGTGTAGGGGAGGAGGAAAGGGGAGGTGCAAGAGGGTGTGGTGGGGGAGGAAACGTGGTGTTGTAATTCGTGGGGATCGGGGCGGTGACAGGAGAATTCGAACGGGATGAGGATGGTGGACGGTCCGAAGAATACGTTTCGTCTGCAAGGGGAGATCCGACAGGGCGATGCTCGCGAGAGATCTTACGACGGGCTGTGTTGAGTTCTGTGGATCATTTGATGAGCGATCTACATGAATTGGCAGTATGGGAAGGAACCTGCCATCAACACGCGATTGAGCGCACGCACATTACCGACGAGCACATATTCTTCTCGGATAATCCCATCCTCTTCTGATTCCCCAAGAACCTTCGGTGGATAATGGCTTTAGTACTGGCCGTCCTTTGACGTTTTCAGGGATCGGGTCAAATTCCGCGTCAGTTTGGATTTGAGGGGGTTCGAGCGAGACTGGGGGTGTCTTACCCACGCCGCGAAGATGAACGTGTCCCTATCGATCAACGTCAATCAATGAAATACTGGACAACTTTATGCACTACCTTCGAGAAGAGGGACTAGGGTACGGCGACCGGATCAACCGATGTCTCCTCCCTTCGGCGAAAATGAAATTTGCTGGGTGGGATCATCACCTTGGGATCGAGCACCTCTGGGGGATCACTTTGTGATATTCTGGGATCCTATCAACAGGTGGCTCCTCATCTTCTGTTTGCATACTGAGTACGGAGGTAACGGCGCTTGCACGCAATGGAGGTGCAGAGGCTGGACGAGGAAACTTCGTTTTCGCAAGGGCTTCGCTTTTTAAGAATTCTTCAAATGTAGCGCGTTCCACTGGTCGACGCCGCAGAAGAGCACGGATAAGATCTTTGATATCAGCAGGCACGGTCAGTGGTTCCTCCGGTTTGGTCGACGTAGAGTGTGAAGGGGGCCGATTTGAATGCGCACGCGACAGACCCTCGTCCGGGAACTTCCTTTGGAGTGTTCGATTTTCTTAAGAAGCTCGACGTGATTTTGCGTGCTTTCATATTGCAGAATTTCGAGTGCCGTGTACAAACTGAATCTGAGCTCTCAGTGCTGCACCCACTGCCGAGTTGGATGTGAACTTACGGTGAACCACAGAGTTTCTGCCAACATTGCGTTGGGAAGGGAACGTGCGAACCCAAAATCAGCAACCTTCAGGATTGGCACCCCAATAGGATGCCCTTTCGCGAGTTGCGTCAGGAGGATATTCTGTCCTCCATCAGCATGGATACGCAAAAAAAGGCAAGACGAGGTCTACCTGTGGCTTGATGTCTCGATGGATAAAGTTTCTAGTGCGTATAAGTTCAAGTGCTCGAGCTGTTGAAAGATTTGTCAGTCGTGCGAATGAAATGAAGAAAGAAACGCACTAAGCTGGCGCAGAAAGCTGCGCACGACTATCTCATCTAGGCCGCCAGATCTTGGATGGGGATAGTACTGCAAGGCAGCTCCTGGAGCTGGGGAGTATTCAAGGCTCTCGCCGCGACCACGCTTCTTCATGTTGTTGGTCAGGTCACCGCCTGCACAATATTCCATGACGAGAAATATACTTCGTTCCGCGCGCTAAGGGAGTATCTGTGAGCACGAGACGGAGAACAGATAACCCCGAACAATAGTAGAAAACGCTTCCGGGCAAGTAGAAGACAGGCAAGTGGGATGCGATACCCTCCTTAGCATACAAGCGACTTTGATAACGTTCGACAGAATAGAACTGACTCATACCACAATGTCGATAAGCTTCGTGACATGGCGATGTGACAATGACTTGAGTATTTCGATCTCGCTTTGCAGATTGTCGAGTGGCTTGGCTGTGAGGATATCTCTGCGAACGGACTTGATGGCGACTGACTGATGTGTTTCCTGATAGGCAACGACATAGCTTTGAGCTGGCGAACCAAAGAGACGGCAGCGTGATACGCACCTCGTGGTATCCTTTGACACGGTTTCAAAGCTCCCCTTTCCAATGTCGCTCACGATCACGTATGGACGAGCTTCGTCGTCCTCAGTCGGGCGTCTTGTAACGGACTTGTAGTAATGTAGTTTCGAAACATGAGGGTCAACGTCGAATTTCATTTCTGGGATGGCAGTTCCTACGACGATCCCCACGAAAGGCTATCTAGTGTCTTTTTCACAGAGGTGGTTTCAGATTTCTTGACTCTGCTTGAGTCTGTTTTCTTCTAGCCAGTTGAAGGTACCGATTGGACCGCGATGTAGTTTGGGAGCTGTGGAGCAGCTCATCTCCATGTGTGGCGAAGTTGGTATGGTAGACATAGTGAATGTGTGGAAAAAGGGAAAAGGTGTCGGACGTGACTCATCATCGTCAGTGACGGTTAGGTTGATGACCGCGACCGCGTTGTTGTGACGCTACGCAATGTCTAGAGTATGAATCGAGTCGATCTTTCCGTGTGGTCCCAATTTTAACTGCATACTCAGGCTTTGACAGCTTGTACATGGCAGGGAGTGTCTGCAATCGAAACGTAGTTGTTCAGTGACGAAACCATTCAAAATTTTCGCATAGCGCTACGCAATGTCTAGAGTATGAATCTCAATCTCGGTCGTTAAACCCTAGCCCACAGATACATTGCTCCACCAACTAGAACTCATAGCCATCACAACGAGAATAATCTTCCTCCCCATCCGAGTGGTTTGAGTGATCCGAGTCCGAGTCCGAGTCCGAGTCCGAGTCAGATTCCAGACACAAATCAGCATCTGGCATGTCACCACTGCTATCATCACTGTCAGAATTTGGTTGAGCTGCCTCAGCGGACTTAGCATGATCATTGGAAGCAATATCGGTTGAGTTCTGAATCACGTCAGTAAATTTGCAAATTGAGGTGGAGGAGACTTACGTCTTCTTCGCTACTGGAATCATTGTAGCCAATGTTTTCTAAAGCTCTCCTGGTGTGCGCATACAAATGTCCGACGCCAAAACCCCAGTGATAACGCATAACCATATCACGGTCCACAAATCTAATGCGCACTGATTGTTAATATATTGAAGTAGAAAAATAAAGGCAAATACCTGTTAATGTAATAATAATTCCAATCATCAGCGTCGTGAGCCGACCGAGATGCGGCAATGCGATCAGGGCGAAGTCTTCCATCTGCAAACGATGGAAGAAGATGACAGCCTCGCAGGACGTCCGCTGGGTCGACAAACCCGAAAGCATCGCCTGAGTTCATCGGTAAAAACTTCCCTTTGTCGAGAATATGTTGGTCCCACCCTACAGCAGCAGGAAGCTCCGGGATCTGAAACCATCGCACCCAAAGGAATTCTAACCGTCTTGAGAGATAATCCTTGGATCCTGGACCTATGAAAATTACGTTCGCGTGGAAGACACCTAGAACCCGAGCATAACAAAATGGGTGGTGGTTGGGACCGCTCTCGTGGGCTAACATCATGATATCCCGGCGGTCAGTGGAAGGATTTACGGTGTCGGATTCACGACGGAGGTCGTATGTCGTGTAGTTTATGCGGAATAGAGTGTGACGATACATACGGCCTCCTTTAAAAATTACTTGATTGAGGGTCGAGAGAAAATCATCCGAATCAGACGGCGGTTGAGATAGGACGTCTTCGGGATCGAGACCACAATGCATGTTGCGGACACGAGGCAAGAGGTGTGATTTGAGTTTCACAACAAAATCCTGCAGCAGTCGTGAGACCAAACCTCGATTCATAGACAACGATACGAACATACTTTTGCAGCTGGGTCATCAGAGTTTTTCTGTGCGAAAGTGTGTAGGTCCTCCGGGAAGTTTTGGGACATTCCAATGACATGATGTCGTTCAGGTGCATCCGGCGTCGGGTCCATCGCTTTATCGAGTACTTGGTTTTGGGTCCTGATTCGCCGAATGCGGTGTTGACGTTGTTCCATAGAAGCAAGTTGTGCGGTAAATTCCTTGCGACTGGTCCTCGCGAACCGTGCTTTGCTGGTACGGTGCTCAAGTTCCCCCTGGTAAATCAGATCATGTCAATAAAAACCAAATTTAGTATGGTATGACGCACACATTGAGTCGAATATGAATCTGTAGTGCCGTACAGTTTGATCTGGGAAACATAATCGCCCAAGGCATGGAGTTTGTACGTTCGAAGGTTAAGAACCTTCGGCTGGCGATCACTTGCTGCCGCTGCCCTTGAAGTTGAAGCTTTGCCAGTACGGTCAAGGCCTTGGCGAGTCTGGCGTCTGCGGCGGCTTTCTGCTTCACGGCGAAGTTCCCTTGTAGAGAAGGTAGGACATGTCTCTGTCACGAATTGACGAATTTTGCGACCCAGAGACCGAGTGGTCGTATCCAATATGTCGAGCGTTTCGTCCGTGTGCATTCTGAGTTTTGCTAACCCATGCCAGTACGCGAGGACGAAGAGGAATTCCTGGACTACCCTATCATACGGCTCAGGAAACAAGCCCCTGAACACAGGGATAGCGCACTGGATAAGTGCTGTATTAGGATGCGTCTCTTCTGCACGGTGGAACATGAAAACGCTCGTGCACTCGCCTGCAACAAGTCCTCGAAGTCACGCGCGGCCATTTTCTTCAATTCGGATACATTTCGTCTGAAACGCCGGATCGTACCACATCCAAATGTTGGAATCTCGCGGTATCTTAGGAGTATGTTGAACAATGTCAACAGAATAATCTGTCAGCCCCTACCTGCGATCAAGTTCAGCGAGCCTATCTCCCTTCAAGCTATACAACATCCTCAGCAAATGTATGAACACAGCCTTCCAGACGCCAAGTTCAAATTCATGTAAAAGGTCAACCACAAGCATTAAGAAAAAGTCGAATCCCGTGTGGTGAAGCCGTTCAGAAAATGCGTTCTACACAAGCGTCAGTGGTGGAAATTCAAACTGGTGCAAGTGAGCAACCCACCTGAGTAGGAACCAAGGACTCCGCCTTAAGGAGATCTTCAACCCGGGAAGCGTTCACGACATAGTACTGTTCATAGATTAGTCTGCGTACAGAGGAAATCTTAGCCCGTCTTTCATTGTTATCCTTGCGTGCCAGAATCTGTCGTTGAAGGATATCCTTGTCCGTTGCCAGATCCTGTACCCTATCTATTGGAATGGTACAACGAGGGCACGGGCATGCCCCGAGGTTGCGAACATTTGCTATTAACACTCTGCACATATGAAGTCAGTCACATCATTTACCCCGATGGGGTACTAAGCAGAAACGGACTTTTCGGGGTAGTCTGCCGAATAAGTGAAGATACGAGGATACAGCCGCCGTTCTATCCCATCAGCACACACCATTATGATGCCATGTTCATACGCGCGGACGAATTCATCGTCAAGAATTTCCCTCCATTGGGCGTGAAAAAGTTCTCGGTGACAATGCGTAAAAAACGCATTGCCCGGGAGCTTATCTTCACCACTATCAAATATAAAATCTCTGAAGTCATCTGGCAACTGTGCGTTGCCAGATCAGAAACAACATTAATTTACATTCCCCAAACTCGGAGAGTCACGAACCTGTTGAAAATAAGCGATGTGGCTGCACAGCTTGGACGATGGCTTGCTTCTTTCATTCTTAGAGTGGTTTCCCAGAAATGCGTACAAAGGCCATAACTTTGTGTCTCCAAAGGACGTCAACTGCGTCGCATCCGACCAAAACATGAGTGCGACAATTCGCCTTGGCAAATCACACCCAGGTTCTGGTGGTGTTTCCTGAAGGCGATTATGAGCTTCGATGAACGCTTGGGAGGTGTACAGCTCGCCGTGAATTCGGATGTCGTGATCTTTGTGAGCGGGACGCCAGTGCAATTCGTAAGGTTCATAGTATACCGGTTGGTTCAACGCGGGATCTTTGACCTTCTCTCGTAAAACAGAGATCAGGGAACGGTAGTAAAAATCGGGAACTGTGTAGCTGTGGGGACCGGGATTGGTAGTGCGCTTTGAAAACGGTACCGAGATGGTTACAGTCTTGCGTCTCCACCCCAGGTTGTTGTCCATACTCCCGATAACCGTTGAGCTGCCTTCGTCGTCGAACGTCGCAGAAGATAACTCCTCAGCGGGCGTGAGTTTTCCTAATTCACGATTGATTTTTGCCCACTGAGTACTACAAACGTCATCCGGCTTGAACTCGGAGCTCCCGACAATGGTAAGGAGGCTTCTAAAGTCTCGTCTGGACTTTGTTGTGCTTTGATTCCAGTACCAATCCGAGAGGAGAAAGGAGCTTTCGTTTGGGAATGGGTGAAAGGGGTTCTCGACGTTGCTGTGCGCTGTGATCGACTCGAGCCCAAGAGATTCATCTGGACAAGGATTGGTGGATGAGTCTTCGGGATCGTGTACTGGGAGCGTTTCGCTGTCGTACACTCGGAATAGGCCGAATGAGTTTGGCTGAGTCTGGAATATCTGGCGGGACCGTGGTTGGGAATGCGGCAGGGCCGAGGAGCTATTAGACGTGGCTGGTAGCGGTGCTGGTGCTGGTGATCTAAGGCCAGTAACAGTGGCCTCCGGGGGAGGCAGAGGCAGAGGCAACTCTGGCAGCATATCTCTAAACCGTGTCGGAAGTTGCCTGTTCGGCCGACGGGTCCTCCTCAATGAGAGCGGTAACAAATCATCTTGCTCAACAGCTGAGTGGATGCTCTCTGCTTGATTGTCTCCATCTCGGGAGGTCTGGGAAAGTGTCAATGTTTATGACAAAATCGCACGACAAAAGACCAAACCTGTTGCTCATCAAATCCAACAGTACTCCTGATTTCAGTTAGATGGGCAGCTGCGACGCGCAGATTCTGAGATTCCGATCCCAGCGGGGTAGTAGCATCAGGTCGAGGAAGCGACTCTGAGCCATCTGAGAGGCGGCGTTTCTTTCGATACGCTGCCTGAGCTTGTGTAAGAGCACTCGACAGTCGTTTCCTGCCAGCTTTACACGCTTTCGAGTGTTTCGTGAAGGCTGAACTCTGGGTGAAGGAACGGCCACAGACACATACTTGCGAAGTATGGCTTGACATCCACACACGAGTTCTCAGCAGCTGTTTGATAGGACAACCAATGTTAACCTCCCTTATTATCACAAGAATTTGATAATACTGACCGTGTTGATTAATGCCTAGCTGTTCGGGACAATGTATCACAGTCACGGTCGACTAAGTCCGGGATCAGGCAATGAAGGGAGATATGAACCTCGGAGCCAGTTCCAGCTTATGGGTGAATTGGCACTGTTATTGGCGCGGCAGGCGCCGGGGAGTGAAAATCGCCTGACTCAACGTAGTCGGGTATCGACCGTTATTCAAACTCAGCCTCGGCCGCTTGGAGTCTAGAGTAGTGCTGGAAATGAAGCCAGCGCATGTCGCCACAGCGAAAAAATGTGAATGTACTTACCAAGATTCAATTATCCTCACTGAGGACGCTGAAGATAGTTGAGATGGGCTTGGTTCCTAGCTGTTGGCAGTCCTTCGAGTCATTTGTAACAGCTGCTTTGTTCAAGATTTTGAACGCGGTACCATTCAGTAGCTTCTTCCCGGGCCTCCAGACAAACATCGAATTCGCTCGACGGTGAAATAATCGAGATTTACATTCCACACCCAGGCTACTAGTACGGCGCTCGTAACACCCATACGAACTAGTTTTCCACCTCCAAGACGTGTCAGTTTAGAAAGTGACGGCCGACTTGTAATACCAACTTACTTTTTGACTGTCCAATCTCCCTCCATTGACGATCTTGTAGGTACCGAAACCAACATAATACACTACGTTGATATGTCCCATAGGATCGTTTTTGAGTTTGTGTGCCTGGGGATCCCACATCCGAGTCTGAATGAGCGAGAACGGAGTAGAAGCAAAAGCGATGCGGTTATGTGAATGTGAGCACAATCGTACACGAGAATGGACAAGACGTGCTTTAACAATGCCGTCTTTTCTGGTGCTGAAAACCATCCGCGAGTCCGCGCTCCATGCGAAGCGGTAAACAGAACCGACGAGACCGTGGAACGGCCACGAACTTTCCAGATAATCGCACCTAAACGGAAACGTACATAAATCTCGGACAAAGAATGTAATGCAGGATAGATATGAGAGACTCACCAGCCCACCCCGTACAATCTCAGAAGCTCATAACACTGTCCCACCTTGCACTCGCTGCTCAGCGCCCATCGGGCGAAACACAGCGTGTAACACCGATCTTTGATGGCCGGTAATTCGATCCACTGACTTTGATTCGCCGCCTCCGGATTCAGGACGCAGATGAGAAGAAAAATCGCAGCCTGAGGGAAGAGGTAGGGTGATCAGACCCGGATGGATGGACGTCCACTTCAATCGTATAGAAGAATCATACTCTCATCGTCCAATGTTGGTCGGTGTGCGGTGTGATCGAATGGGCCAGTCCAGAGCACAAAGTAGGTGTTGAGAACAGAGGTAGGAACCCAGTGTGTGTGGTCACTGAGGACCAACAGTTGCTCGCCCTGCGAGATAATCAGACTTCCTGGTCAATATGGAACGAAGGGCTTGACCACCTATGCATCCCATATCCCCTCACTTTGCATTATACAGTACACCTCTCTCCCACCTTCACCTTCAACATTGATGACGTTGACACTCGCCATGGGCGAGTGTATTCCAGCCGTTGGCCGTGGTAGACTAGACGTGTACGGTGCCATCGGTGGACAACGAAGCGAAGCGTGTTGAAACAGGATTTCTAATTTATTACCCATCACATATGCGATTCAACGTGACGACCGGCTGCTCGTATATGCATGCAAGCGAACTCACCCACTGAGTGGTTTTTCATCGCGTCGCCTGTCGGCTTTCTTGACTTTGGGTCCCACAGTCTCGTGTCGGTCGTGCCCACCGCGGGCGACCTTGCGCTCGAGAGGGTCCGGGTATTAAGGTTCGTCGGAATAGGTTTTGCCAGCCTGAATCCCTGCAGCGAAGAGGGCACCGTAAGAGGGCGTGAAGAGAAGGATGCATATAATATGGCAAGACGTACTTTGAATGCGGACAGTGGCGACTCGGAGCGTCAAACGTCAAACAACCAGGACGCTTTCTTCTGAAAACGTTTGTGATGGTGTTCTAGGATGGCGTCATGGATGGACATAGGGATGACGATGCGAGTCGGTGCATTGGGTTTTGTAGCGTCCTTGGGTAATCCTCTTGCTCCTGCGAGCAATTGAAATTGAAAGTGGGTAAGTATTGTCTTGTCCGTTCCTTGGCTCCTAAATTGTACATATTCATTTTCGAACGCTTAAGTTTCTTATTCCTGGACCTTGTACTACTACGGATTTAGGACATGACTCAGATAGAACCTTGCAAGGAAGGTGATAGTCGTGTCTCTAGGTACATAGTATACAGCCCGTTGCAGAACGTTGGAGCGGTCCGAAAATTTTCAATGTACAGTGGACTTTGAATGCACGTCTCCGACTGAAATGGCTATCGTTGCTCGCTTTCTCTCATGAACAACCAGTACCCAAGTTGGTGATCATCGATCATCGATCATCCAGCAGCATACCGTTATGACAGTTATGCTGGACAAGAACCTTGCTGCATCATACCCGCATGAGAAGCCACGTCACCAGCCTCGTCTTTTCCCCATACCGCTGGCAGATCCACCTTCCGAGAAATACGAATTGATGGGGTTCATATTATCTTGTACGCGACGCGGCTCGTTTTGCTCAATATGTAGCTAGAGTACATCGTATGTG
The DNA here is from genome assembly GCA_038091395.1 of Leccinum rimulosum. NCBI lineage: Eukaryota > Fungi > Basidiomycota > Agaricomycetes > Boletales > Boletaceae > Leccinum > Leccinum rimulosum. Next base: position 31,714 of record JBBPOJ010000231.1, read on the forward strand.
TCTTCAGCTGAAGCCTGCACATTTCAATGTGCAACATAGGGTGAAATGCCGGGTTGTCTCTCCATCACGCTTTCTAGGAACCGGGGCGGTCTTGGGAGAAATTAATCATGACATTGAGAGAATGTAAGACGCAACTCATCCGTAAGAACATCAACTTCGCGCTTGTTACAAGGCGTTGATCAGTGGATTCCACAACCCCAGTGGACGAGCAAATTTGAGACCGTGTAAGACTTCATGCTTGGATATCTCGACAGCCATTTGCTTGACCGTCATCGGGCGACGGCAATTGCAGTGCGCGACTAGCGCGACGAACTGCATGCCGAGATTGTGCCGAGAGCTCCCCAAATCCAAACTCCGAACGTTTCTAATTTTGGAGGCGCTCCAACGTTCTGCAACGGGCTGTAAAGTTTAGTTACTTACAGGTGCAATTGAAGTTTCGAACAGCGCTATTCGGTTGCCCATCCCCCTGTAACCCCACAGCTCGCTTTGCCCGACAGTTTGGGCACAGTTTTAGACTGGAAAAACCTTCAGTTTTTTGCCCACACCATCATGTTTGGAGCATGTCATTCATGCATCCATGCCCGCATACACTTTATCCCTCACCTAGAAAAACTGATTTGCCTATTACACCAATGAATCAAGGCGAGGGAGGTGGGAGGGGAAATTTGGATATTTCCCAGGCCGAAGGCGTGAACTGTTTGGGGAGAGGAACACCGTGGCCGTCGCCGAAGGCATCTAACAAGTGTTTGGGCTGTTGCCAATGACAAAATGATCACGCTCCGTAATCTGCGCATGGTGTCCTGCCACCATCTTACCTCAAGCATGTGAGTATATTCATTTTGAAACAATATTCTTGTTTGAGACCACTGTATTGATATCTAATGTACACCGGTTGAAAGAGCTTGTCGAATCCCCAACGGTGACTTACAGTATTTACTCCAGGTACAAGTTCCTATCCCTATCATAAGGCACATGTCGAGCTCCCATCTCAACCACGACGAGTTTCGCACGGCGTAGGGAAGGATGGCGGTGACGACGACGACGGATTGGGCGGTCTCGCGGAGAAGTTGGCAGAGAAGCCGACGTGTATCGTCGAGTGTGCGAGTGTGGATGGTCCTCATCGTCGTGTGGATGTCATTTATGTAAGACTCAACCGGGTTCATGTCCACGTCGCTCGTAAGTATGTGCTAGGAGACAACACCCGCCACCTTAGTAGCTCCGCCCCGCCAACGTCGACTCGCGTGTTAGCGAACGTCTTCGTGAGTCACGGTGCGTTGTCTGCCATGCCTGCTCGGTTTACGCCACGACAAAGACGATCGCTGCCACTAGCAATTTTCCATTGCTTGCTGCGACGATGACGGGCGGCGGTTGTCGTTTGCGCACCACCAACTAAACAGCAAGTAAGTGGCTTAATGTATCAGAGGGACTGAGCGCTGAGAATGCGTTTGGCGTCGGAAGAGCAGAAGTGGGGAGAGGAAGTGAGTGGGGAGCTGAATGAACGTGACTAGCGTCTCTTCTGTTCACCAGTACTCTCTCGCGAGAGGACACAGCGCCTGAGGTGTCTCGACGTGATTCATTGGGGTTCATCCTAACGTTTGGTCGAAGGCTGATATTTTTCCATAGATTTCTTACAAGTCTTGTGGTGTTATACATGAACCTTTGACCCGACGCCGACAAATCTGGTCATCCACTCTTCGAGGTGAAAGATTTTAGTCGTTCGACACGGTACGTCCAAGTGTTTTCGGTGTACGAGGACTCGATTTCGGAGAGCCGAGCACAGTTGGCTGCGATCACGTTGATCATTGGGACGTTGCAGGGCGCAAAGGTGGACGGGGTGGACGGGTATGACGCGTTGATCACCAAGGCTGCGTTGCATGGGGCCAAGGTGTTGAAGAAGCCGCATCAGCACTGCAAGTCATTCGTGGTGGCAGGAGGCAGCGGTGGAGGTGGAAGGTGAGGGTGAGTATGGGGAGGGGATGAGAAGAGGAGGGAGGATGGGGAGGGTGCCAAGGCGGTGAGTATTGCTCTGCGCTATCGATCGTGACTGACGGGTTGTCGACAGTACCCACAGCAGGACAGCAAATGAGTGCTGGAATGTTTGCAAAGGTCGTTGCGGATCGCACGGAGGAGATCGTCACTGTTCAGATATTTGTGACACGCTCGATCAATATCTGTATTACTTTGATCGCCGGGCACTTGCTGTGCGTATGTATCTCTTTACTCTACACTGTGTCTCTTGATGCACTTTCTTACATTATCACAGGTTGCTCCAAATTCATTGTCTCACTCTTGAAGCTCATCACATCCTCGATCGACACTGTCACCTCTCTGTCGTCCTCCGCTTCGTACCTCTACCCGTCGCTACGAATCGAAGGGGTGGCGTCCCCAGACATTTCAGAACACACTCAAGTACATTCATTCGAAGAAGACGTCGGAGATATGAACGAAGTGGAAGTCGTTGGGACGTTTTTGAAGATGGGGATCACGCGGTAGCTGTTGCTGGGTACGTATAGAGGGTGGAGTCGATTTCAATCTGTCGATACCGTTTTCTTTTTGTCGTCATTTTAGCTGAGGTCCTTTTTATCAACTGATTGATGTCTTAGGGCTACGAAGACTCCTTGCTTGCCAGGTTTTACTTTGGGCTGTGAGAACAGCCTCTGCCAGTATGTACTCATTGCCAACTCATTGCTGTGCAAACTAAAAATACAGAAAACACGAGGCTGCCTCTTGCGGCGAAGTCGCCAACACTCTCACATTCTTCTTTCCACTGTCCAGCGCTCTCCCTCAGTGAAACAAGATGAAATCGAAAGGTGCTTATTCCATTGTTTTGTCGAGAAGAGCCTCAGTGACATGCCATTCACGTTGTCAGCCAAAAAGCGGTCCTCTCGAGCAAAGTCTCACACCAAGCACGAGGAAGGAGGTCCGAGGGACTCGATTGGAGAGGCGACTGTTTCAGTCGAGCAGCTACTTGTACGAGCGCAGTCAACGTTCGCCAAGTTTGAGCAAGGGGACGGGACGGACCACATTAGTGAGGCAATCGTCTTTGGTCGCCAAGCACTGGACCGTTGCCCACCCGGTCACGACGAACGATGGGACTCATTAACTCAGCTTGGCTCTCATGTCTGGGGTCGTTATAACCATCTAGGAGCGATAGAGGACATCGAAGAAGCACTTATCTACGGCAGAGAGGCACTGGAGCTTTGCCCAGAAGGGCACCCAAATCGATCAACATCGTTGAACAACGTCGCAAGCAATCTTTACACTCGTTACAACCGGCTTGGAGACATGGCGGACCTCAATGGGGCCATCATCCTCGGGAGACAAGCTCTCGACCTTCACCCGTCAGGGCACCCGCATCGATCAACGTCGTTGGGCAGTGTAGCACTCTATCTCTGCACTCGTTACAACCAGCTTGGAGACATGACGGACCTCAATGAGGCTATCATCCTCGGGAGACAAGCCCTCGACCTTTGCCCGTCAGGGCACCCGGATCGATCAATGTCGTTGGGCAGTGTAGCACTCTATCTCTGCACTCGTTATGACCTGCTTGGAGACATGGCGGACCTCAATGAGGCTATCATCCTCGGGAGACAAGCCTTCGACCTTCATCCGTCAGGGCACCCGGATCGATCAATGTCGTTGGGCAATGTCGCAAAGTATCTCTGCACTCGTTACAACCTGCTTGGAGACATGGCGGACCTCAATGAGGCCATCATCCTCGGGAGACAAGCCCTCGACCTTCGCCCGTCAGGGCACCCGCATCGATCAATGTCGTTGGGCAGT
>JBBPOJ010000232.1:0-35460 GCA_038091395.1 Leccinum rimulosum
GGGGGGCACATACGAAGTTCAATGGGTTTAGACATCGTGGTGGGAGGTAGTCTTGGCTTCGATATGGTTGGGGTGGGACCTGGGGATGCGAAGATATTTCCACTAGGGGTGTAAGGGGAGGGGGAAGGGGGGGTGGGAGCTCGAGGGAGAGTTAGGCTGGACGAGAGTTGGTGGGCCAGCTCGGTGTCGAGGCGAAGGATTCTTTCTTGTTCTTCGTCAGATAGAAGGGGAAGATCTAAATCGGTTTCGTCCTCGTCACTAGAACGATGTTGAGGGGGGACGTCAGGGGAGTCTGGGGCTGAGGTTTCTCCTCTCCAAGAAGAGGTGGATAAAGAGTGTTGGTGGGACGAAGTGGCTAAAGGGTTTCGAGGGACGGAGGGAACGTTCCGCTCCGGTCTGCGGTAGGGGGGTTGAGACGTGGTGGTGAGGGCAGTTCACAATGATGGTGACCGCAAAGGCAAGCTAGAGCTTTTGTTACAGCTGGCCCGGATAGAGTCGGATGTAGACTTGGAGACGAAGACGAAGGCTTAAGGATAGTCGAGCAGACTTAACGCCTGGCGAGACTCGAAGGCTAAGGGACTGAGAGTTCGACGAGGAGGATCTCACGAAGAGTCGCTTCACTCGACGACTAAGGACACACCCGAAGAGGGCAGAGGCTCGAAGGTATTGAGAGACGAGGGACTTGAGGGAAACACAGAGAGCTCAGGTGATATTTCAAGTAGCTCTAGCTTAGGGTTACAAAACAAGACAGTAGTCTATATATACTAACGAGATGGAATGCGAAGGAATCGCAGGGAAGCCTGGACGCGTCATCCGCAGTATAGATGATTAAGAAGCTGCGGAGGATGAGTAATACAATGATAGATAGATGACAAAGCGATGGTGTCATCATGAGTCAGAAAGATAGGGAGAAGTCGGAGCTAAGATATGAACAGGAGATAAGAGGAAATGGGATCATCAGCGATGTGGAATGAAACACGAAATCGCCCGAGATCTAAGATACAGAGTGATTACGAAGTGAAGGCGAAAAGCGTAGCAAAAGGAAAGGGAAAAGAGGTACATAGAGAACTCTGGAGACAATCGTAACATGGTGAGACACGCCAGTTATTTACTTAGTTTTGCCCAGGCAGCCTCTTTCGTGGTCTATGGCTTCAAATCAATGAAGCCTTCACCAGCTGAAGTTAAGAAAGAAACCTCTGAAGAGCAACTTTGCTGTTCTATTGGCTTATTTTCCAAAATGGACGAGTGAGGCTGATAGACAGATGATTTTGAAGTCTTTAGTGTTCTAATGCTATATGTCTTTTTCCATCATTGACTTCTGCATTGTGACTGACAGGCTTTCTTTGACAATTAGCACACTACATAGTTGTGCAGAGTCCCAATCATTGGGTGCTACCAGCTGGAGCCAGAGCTTTTGAAGTCCTGGATCAGCCTCAAGGACACCCTCACTACTGCCATCTCAATTCTATCTGCTAAACTTTGTGTCCCTTTTCTGACAAACTTTTTTTTTCCTTACCTTGCCAAATACCACTACAGACATTCCTATGCCATCATAGGGCAGTCAAGGCTGCCAAGCTTTCCTGTGTCACATTTGTCATATTTCTTGGCCTTTTCTCTATGTTCTTCTCCCTCCATGCTGAGCTGCTCTCAGTGCATGTAGTTTCAACAGTATTGACTCTCACTTATGTACTCAGGTGTTCAGTTCTGTGTTTATTGGAGAAAAGCAGATGAAAAGCTTGTCCCCTATTGAAGCATATAGTGACTACACCATCACCCTTTTTAACCACATCCCCAACCACCGGAAATGTGGGTAGCGTAGCATCACTTCCAACCAGGCTCAAACGCTTATGGAGCAATGTGCTCAGCCAACAGAGTCCCAGGATTCAAGTTGAATCCCCACAGCTATTTTTTCCAGAAGCTCATTCTAACTGTGTTACAAACCATGCTATTGCAGACCCAATCTATGCATTTGAGCAGTGTTACAGACTATAATATAATATACAGACTCACACAGACACTTCTAGCCCTCAATATAACTTGTAACATACTCATATATACTCTATCCACACCCTAATACCCTCAGAACCCTTTGCTTTACACCTTTGAAAAACTCACACACAATGTTCGTACAGTGTTCGTACACTTTCATAAAAATTTGAGAGCTACACAAGAGAGGCTGCTCATAGGGTATGAACTAAAAAGTTCAAGATCTACTACTGGCCCACAGTTGATGGTGTTAGGAGGAGAACACTGGCCCAGGGCTGTGTGTGGCATCAAATGGTGTTGGGATAACACACAGGATTCCTGTTATGAACCCTGTTCCAACAAGTGCTTGTCTACACACTTCGGACTAGAGCTAGAATGTACAGATCTATTATTTTCACACCCAATGTGCGCATTCGAGCACAGTGCCTAGATGTGCACATTCCTACTCTATTTTATCATCCCTGTTTACATTGCTCCACGGAAGCACCCAGTATTCATGCATTCCGGCCTCCTCCCAAAGCTCTCCCAAGAGATAATGATCTGAGCATTTCAGAACACTGCCTAAATGTGCAGTTACATAGCCATGACATGAGGGATACATGCCCCATAATATATCTATTACTAGTAGTTCTAGCGGTGTAGAGCTTAGGATGGCTCTAGGTTTATATTCCCTCCTTTTTACATATTCCAGATACTCCCCTTATCATTCCTACTGATTACTGGTCCATTTACCGGTAGTCCGATGTAAGTCCGACGTAAGTCCTGCTAGTCCTGTAGTCCTGTACACTCAGGCCACCCTCATACCGACCGGAAACTCTTCGGCTTAGACCGGCAACTCCTTCTTTTTACTTACATTTGGTTTCGCTCTATTTGGCTTTGTTTGTAGATCGTTATATCTACTTCCGAGGTACTTACACAGTCTCGGGATATGCCTGAGACTATAAAAACTTGTTCTGAGGTTCGGAAATACATCTTTTACCACCTACGACCTACCATCTATAGTCCGACACATCATAGCACTCCCTCGAGCTCGTCGCAGCTGTTTCCTTTCGCAGACCGACGTCGGACTACCGCGGGAAATTCCGGACTACCTTCGGACTTGTGCAGGTCTACCTTCGGGCCATCCAGGATCGTTACAGGACTTCACCGAAAGACTTCAGGACTCACTGGGTCCTCTTTGGGGACGAACCATCGCCTAGGCAAGCCCTCTGATCATATCTGGTAGTACCCTTTCACCAGAGTTGTTGATCTACACAGCAGGCTGTGTTGATACACGCCCTAGTCACAAAGTAGTAGTATAGCCTTGATAGCTCGGACCATGTATAGTAACAGTATATAAGTGAATAGAGACCAGCAGAACTTGCCAGTTGAGTTCTTGCTGGAATCCCCACTATCATTGTGTGATCCCCTTGACTGTCCCCTCCTTTACTCCTTGTCTCTTTGGCCCTCCTTGGCCTACTCGTTTGGCCTATGATGTCGACACTCATGGAGGCCTGTACCTTTGATACTCGGATATTGTTTGGTGGTTGCCAACAATTCCGAGGACAGAACTCCTGGACAATGCAAGTTCAATGATGTCTTCAATGAATTCTACCTAGTTTGTGTAAATTAGTAAGAGTTTTACCATAGTTATGTGATGTTTGAGGGTCTACTATTGTATCCCACATAATACCATGTATGGAAAACAATATGATTACCTCTAGGAAGTCAACCAGCTCTACATTCACAGTATTTAAAGGGGTCTAATCTAATATGGTAAGGCTTAGACTAGAGTGAGACTAGGCTACAAAGACTTCAAAAAGGATATTTATCCACTCCAAATGGTCTATTATATAAGTAGAGTAGATATATACTCAATGTTGTTTTTACAACAATATCGCGCATTCCGGAACATGGACAAAATGTGCGATATGTAGTAGACGAAATAGAAGACACTATTCAACATCATATTTTATACAATGTATCGCGCATTCCGTCCATGTTCCGGAATGCGTGATACGATAGACGAAATAGATAGATGAAATAAGATAGACTTGGACTTACTTCGACAATAGCCTGCTCAACCACCTGGAACTTCTTCATCATCATAGAGTAACAAGAATGAGTGAATGAGGGGATGTGAACAAAGTCGATATGGTTTGGAGGAGAGAACTGAGGGTCCATGATCAACTGGAATCTGGCAGATGCTTGTTCCATTGCCTTCAAGTCCTCATCTGTTGTCCCTTCCAATTTACCGGTGTCTTTGAGATTTTTGATGACCAAAATCAACGATTCAGCAGCAGCTTCTCGGTATCCAGCCATAGCGATATTGTGGGTGTTGTTATTGCATTGAAACATTCCAAAAATGGCTTTTCAATAAATTTTGTGGGACTCCCATGATTGTTATGGGACTCCCTGAGGGACTCCCTCTTGATTGGTGGCCGCTGACATAATGTATCCAAACATCCTAAAAATGGTTTTGGCAAAAAATGTATAGAGTCCTTGGGGCTCCCCATATAAAAAGTGGCTATTAGCCACCTGGGCCAGGTCGCCTGAAGTGAAGTGTAATACCATCTGTCTAGTATGTAGCCATTGAAAATTACATTTACCAATATACCACATACTAGACGGAAATATTTTGAGAGTTGATTGAGGATATCACCACATATACAATTATATTCCAAGATCCCCTTACAATGCTGTCAGAATGTAGGTTGTGTGTACACTCTGAGTTAATAGTTGTAAATATCTCAATGGAAATTGAAAAATAAAATGAAAAACTGCAATATAGGTCAGTAAATGGTGTCAGTCCATTCATTAGATGTATATAAATCTTCTACAAATTGTCTGGTAAGATTTGGTGGTTGAGAAAAATTGTTACAAGGAAAAAAAAAAGTGGTGAGAGGGTAGACTTTTTTCTGCATTCAAATAAATTATGGAGGCTTTCTGGACCATGCCCAATCAATTCCCTGACCTTGAAAGCCCTTATGACTGTTGCTTACTCCTCAAAGTCATTTGTTGAATTGATATACTAGTAAAGGTGGGTAAGGAGGGGAGGTCATTGGTCATCACTACAAAATAAATATCCAGTGCTTAAGAAACAGTTGGAATATCTTTGGTAAATGTCTAATGGTATAGGACAGTAGATTTGAGGTATCCTAGATGTCACTTCAAATCAATATTGCCAGGGGACGGAATAGGAGGGGACCAAAGAGTAACCACTTTGAAATAAATAGCCAGTGCTTAGGAAATGGCTGGAATATCTTCGGCAGATGTCTGATGGTATGGGACAGTCAATTAGAAGCATCCTAGATGTTACTCTGAATTGATATTGCCAGGAGAGGGGACCAAAGGGCTACCACTACGAAATAAATAGCTAGTGCTTAGGAAACAATTGGAATATGTTATGTGTTCTACATACACATTGTGACCAATTTTTCTCATCGGAAATTCAATCTGATGAAGAATACCAATTACATGCCCATCATTTCTACTGGAGTATGTGTTTTAGACAAGAGAAAATAGCGACCTGCATTGCCCCAAGTATTCTGACCTACTCCATGGTAGAGACTAGCTCACAGCCAAGATGGCGGCAAAAATGGGAGTGATGGACTTGGAGAGCCAGAATCTGCACCGTGAGCTATCACTATATGACATGTCTTGAGTCATGGCAAGAATGCTCACCTGCATGTAATGCTAAATGGCAGTGAGGATCAACAATGAGTAAGTTGAACTCATCTTCGTGGCGGTCTGTGATTGTTGTCAAGCTGGGAATAGGGTCAGGATTCGCACGTCGTAAAGTCTTGGCACTATATCGGTAGAGTGGACCGAAGAAATCCAACACAACTATGTATTAGGCTACTGTCAGTCCATCGCTCATCAAACCCAGGAACATTGTAAATTACAAAGAAGCTAACCAAACTTGAAGCACAGGACAGTGCTAGGCAAGAGTCAACCATCAATGCACAACAAACATTGATGTAAAAGCAAAAACACCACAAAGCATCTACCATAAAAAACCATAGGTAGTCTAATTAATGCCATCATGAGTTATAGACAGGTCGAAGTATTGATTACCTTCCCAGAAGTTATGATTGTCTGCCCAGGTGGTGATGTTCCGGTCTGTGTGAAGCACAAACAAGGCTCTCTCCCCCTCATAGTTGAGGTTGAAATGGGTAGCCTCTGCAGAATGGAAGATTACCATATCTCCGCTGCTTAGTTCTAACACTAGGCCCTGCTCCACCAAAACCAACTCTCCTCCTTCAAAATCACCAATAGGGATAACAATGCAGATATTCTGGTCCATGGGGTCACGGTGAGCCTCAGAATGGATGTTCAAATTGACAACCAGTGATAAAAAGGGAGGTACAGGCCCCTCATACCCTCCTGGAAGTGAACTGGACAAGCACATCAGCACATAATAATCTTCCTGTAAGTAAATTTCCATCTGCAAGCATCTACAATGAGCTTCACAAAAATAGCAGGAGTGAATCACCTACCAACTTAGCCACCCACTGGAAAACATTGCTGAAAGCTTTAACTTGAAGTCGCTTATGATAACTCTCTCAATGGTCAAACATCTTTGTGTGCATCAGAATACCTTGCTTATTTATGGCTAGCGTCTTTGAGGCTAGCATGATCAATCTTTATCTAAAGTGGTAGAAGGCATATATTGAACTGTTCTCTCAGATGGTGTCCTGTGATTTTGGAAATTGCTATATCATGTTTAGACAGGTATTAAAACATTGGATACATGCTCTTCTATGTTGTCTAGAAGACTCGAAAAATTATGTCTTTATGCTGCATAAGAGAAGCCTTGAGGATGATCATACTGTTCTAGTATTTGATTTTCCTAGGCTTAAAGAATGTTACAATTGTGTTTAGAGGGAAGCCTAGTGTACTTGAGGCTAGACAAATCAATCTTTATCTGAGGAGATAGGAGGTGTATGTTGAGCTATTCTCCTAGATGGTGTCCTGTGATGCCAGAAGTTGTTCTATCATGTTTACACAGTATTGGAATAGTGGTGACAAATGGTATCATAAAATGCACATTCTCTTCTATGTTGTCTAGAAGGCTAGAACAATTCAGTTTTATGTAGGCATGAAGGAAGTTGATGAAGAAGTTCTAGTTGATGTTGTCAGAATCATTTTCAAATCTTGATATTTGTGTTGAGTGCACTGACCATACATGTGACCAAGCCAACATGCAGGCTCCGTTGATCCACCTAAGGTAGGAACTATTAGTCACTGTGCTTAACCTGGCAGGATACAGATGTCACTCACCTGTGGAGCAACTCGAAGGTGAGGTATCCATGAGCTGTTTACCAAATTACAATATGTCCCCACTTAAAAATAGCTAGCCACAATTCCAGCCAACCTGCGCCACTGCCAGCTTATATCTACTACCTATGACACTGAAGCAGGGCTATATGAGGCAGTTGAAGAAGCAGCCACAGCCAAAGAAGGTGACAGTGACTTAGAATAGTGGAAGCAAGAGCAGAAAGAAGAAGAGGCAATCAGAGAAAGCGGTGGCAACTAAAATGCTCAGAAGCAAGAGCTAAAGGGAGGAGGTGCCAACACTCTTCCAGTGGCTACATCTCACAGCACACACAACTGCAAAAGGAGTGCTAGGAGGAAGAAGAAAAGGGGATACGAGGTAGAGGACTTGGAGGATGAGCCAATGGCACAGCAAGTGGCATTGAAGCAGCGCCAGGAAGTGGCTCAGAAACTGAAAGCTGCTGATGGAGGGTGGCAAGGGAGCCAGGAAAGGGGGTTTTTAAAGCCAGAAAGGGCTATTAGCATTCTGTTGAGCAAATGGTTTCAGTTAGTAGATTGAGATGGGCTGTAAGTATGACTTTTTATTGAGGCTACTTTATTAACTTTAGCCCAGCACACATATTACTGTTCTAGACAGGTGCAAGCAAGAGGTACCTTTGGAGAGGAGGTCATTAGCCCTGTTACAGCAGCCTTTAGGATAGAGAGAAAGTCTTTGGATCTAGATGGCTCAGCTCATTCGAGGGGCAATTTCTACACTATTAGGCTAGTCTTTTCCCATGGAGGTGGGATACTGGTAGGTAATACTTGGTGAGACCAAATGTCTAAGCTAACTTGGTCAGTAGAAGGCAAACAAAACAGCCTTTAAGTCAGCTGCTTACAGGGAGGCAGCCTACTCACTGAAACATAGCCTTGCTCTGAAAAAACTGGCTGGATTCCAGGAACATAAGAAAAGTTTCTTTATTGATTAGTAGGGCCAGCTAATTGCACCCCTGTAGTATGCATAGATGTCAGGAAAAAAACACCTCAAAGGCCTCTGTCAACCACACAAAATTATATGTTGCTCCTGGATGAGCAACTGAGTGGAGATGGGTATCCGGAAGAAAGCAGACACTGTGATCTTCGGATATTCCTGATTGGACCTCCTGGACACTGAGGAAGGAAAAAATATTAAGTGGTGGTTCTGAACAACCAGCTGTGGCAGGTTCCTCAGGTCAACCAACTTGTGTTTTATACACATACTACTTGCCTCTCACCTATGAGTTCTACCTCCATCAAAGACTCTGATGGTACATCTAGTGTAACAAAAGTTGGCAAGAGAACAAAGGTGTGATTACTGCTCGGTTTAAAGCCACTTATGGTTCAGCTGAAAACCATTTTTCTCCTTGTTAGTATTTCTTTCTTATTCTATTTTGCTCTTAATGTCAATCCTTTGTCAGATAAAGTTCCAGTCTCACAATACCCATGAGATTTCCTACATTCCAAAGAAAACAACTAACTTGTTAATTGCAAGTTTTGCAAGCATTCTCAGGCCCTTACCAGCTCTTGAAGCCTACTAGCTATCCCATAGCTACTGTGGATGAAAAGGACAAACCAGTGGAATATCCTGACTACATCTCCATGTGCCTTGACAAGGTCTTCAATCAAAGGGCTGCTAATCAGATTCTACATGCCTGGAAGGAGCTGGAGGCAATCCTAGACATCATCTGTCCAACAATTGCAACCACTCTCAAACAGAAGCCTTTCATTTTGGATTTTGGAAGAAGTATCTAAGGAAGCCTGTATTCACCAGAGGAACCAGATTACAATATGAGGAGACCACAAGAATGCTAGACTCTTTGCTGGCAGTTATACAAAGATAGATTTGTCCAAAGGTAAAATACATTTTGCAAAAGCACTCAGAGTCTTCTACCACCTTATGGAAACCAAGCTTTTTCTTTTTCTTTTCATTCAATATTAGAAGCTGTTTTAAGGGAGTTGAATTCCAGCTCTCTCTACAAGGGTGTAGATAATCAAGTCATGCCTAGTATGCATGGCCTTGTTTCTATCATTTTTAGAGATAGAAAGTTTGTTTGCAATATTCATTTATCTATTGTTATGCATTTAAATAAATTCTGGATGCTTTCTCCATTATTCAAAATTAATTCCCCAACCTTGGAAACCCCCATGTACACTATTGGTTACTTCTAAAAGTCATTTGTTGAATTGATAGTGCTTATGAAATGGCTTGAATATGTTTGGTAGATGTCTAGAGCAATGAACAGAATGATGGACTTGGAGGTATTCATCTTGTATATTGAAGGCGACCTCAATCCAAAATGGACTATGGCACCTCGACTCGAACTTGACTTAGGAAAGGGGGACTGTGTAGGATGGAGGGGATCTAACCAGAACAAGACTGGCTTGTTTGGTTGTTGCATTCAAGTATTTATACTATTGGTACATGTGCACAGACCAGCTTAGGGCAGGTCTGAATAAGCTATGCTATCTATATATGGTAATAGTCCAATGGGTACAGTGAATATAAAGATACATGGCCCTACGGGCACCCCTGGACCCATTATTCGCTCAAATTAAAGAGTCCCGCCTTTGGGCGGTTTGGGGGTTTGTACTTAGTGTGGGGGTTAGAAGTTTGTTTGGTAGTAGTACGCCGTGATCTCCGACACCCACCCTGCTTCCCTTTTTGGACTAGGTGCATCCCCCCCCGCCGTTGTCTTTGGACTTGTGCATCTGAAAAAAATCACAATAGTAACCCGGTTACTATTTAGACCACAGAGCACTTCATATAGAAGTAGCGCCACATAGTTTAAAGTGCAAGGATTGCATGTACTATATAGATGGTGTCATGACACACCGGTATAGCTCAGGGCCTACCAAGTCTATGTAAAATAGTCTCATCCTCCCGATCCACAAACGGGTACAGTTAGGGCTTGTCGCAGGTTCATGACCATTTCGATATGGCACGCGCACCATGCGTCTGACGTTACTTCACGTCCAAGTCATTCATCATGCATCAGTGTTTGCGTTCATGGTCGACATTGTGTCGTTGTGCCGTTGTCGATAACAACAACAGCAACGTGCAAGAGCGACTGCACAGCGGGCAGGGACGGCCAGCGAACAAACACAACTGCACAGACAACAATCCGTCTTGCATCCAGAGAAACACCCTTCTGCCAATCACAAATAAGGTCTCGTCACGGTTGAAGAGGAAAGGAGAGAGGAAGAGATACAAGGCGACAATCAGATTCAAATTCATGCACCATTATTTGCCATGTGAATGACCCACAGGAACCTAAGATGATTCTTGTTAAAGCTGATGGGGATCGATAAGACGAGGTTGGCAGCACTTCGAGAGGGGTTTGACTTGAAGGCGGCGCAACAGCGTGCACAAGAAAATACTTCCTAGAATAGCTCAAAACACAAACACGGCAAAATATTTCCTAATGGAGCGAAAAATTGCAGACAAGAATTGTCCGGTTGATAAACCTGGAACCCTAAAGGGTCCAGGAATACAGGTCACGTGATGCTTACTAAGTGAGTCACGTGATGTATAAGAAAAGAGAATGATGAGCTGATGTAAGATCTGGTCACGTGACTTTGAAAAGTAAAAAATGAAGAGAGAAAATAGAGGTTTATAACATATATATATACTAAATTATATATATTCAACTTGAAAATGCACAAAATAATGCAAGTTGTCTCATGTTACTATTTTAGTACACACATGTCTTAAAAAGCACTTCAAAAATCATCAACAGAATCATATAATTCATTCACAACATAACACTACTTGATCAGTACAGAAGAATTGTTTACAAGTCAAGATTCTATCATACACCAGCAGCTACGGCAAACAGAGCAGAAAAATATACACATCAATCATCACCACCATTCATAGTAACATCTCCATTGTCCCTGCTTTCAAAGGCCAACATGTGCTGCTGTACGGTAGTACCCAACCCTTTAATACCTTGGTGACGATGGGCTGTACAATGTCATGTCTAGCATACTTCTGATCTGCCAAGTGCTGAATCAGATCACTTTCTGTAATGGTATCTCCGAATTCTCTAAGTGACTTGAAAAAGTCGGTGAAGTTGTCTTTGCTTATGAAGCTGTTGCGAATAACAAACAGCTCTTGAACAATGTTTAACCAGCTATCATCGGCCACTGAATCGGATGTCTACAGGCCATGGTTTCCACTTGGGTGTTTGGAAAGTGACAGCTTGTCAACCCTGTCTCACCAGAGACTCTATTCATCAATCTGAACAGGCCCTCCAAGCAATTGATGCCCTGTTCCATTGTCTTAAGATTTTTGTGGCTCCTCGTTTTACACATCTGAGGCAAGAGGATGCTCCCTTGCAATGGGAGGTACTTGACAGGTAAGTTCTTTTTTACTTTCATATTCACTAGATATAACTTAAGTATATCTTAGAGTTTCCCAGAGAGTTTCAGAAACTCTGAACAATGCTGGACATCCCTGTCCGCATTTACTAATCAATGGACCTTTTTCTACAGTGGCTGTTAAAGAAGCAGGATCAGGACTAGTCTATATTGACTGGAATGATCACCCAGGCATATTTGGCTTTGTATTTGCTGTGGGAGAATGGGAAGGAGGTGAATTCTGTATTCCTCAGTTGGGTATTAAAATCCCAGTTCATCCAGGACAAATTTTGGCTTTATTGGCTAGAGTTGTAGCTCACTTTAGTGCCTCATCACAACAGGCAGAAGAGTGGTGTTCACTTGCTTTACAGACAACTTATTAGTCAATCATTCTAATAACTCTCCTTTAGCCATTGTCAATTGATACCTCATGTTGCGGTTATTTTATGTCCCAAATGGGTACATGAACCACAGCTTGACCCTAACTGATTTACCAAAAACACTAAAATATGCTAGCTATAAATAAGCGGAGCATCCTACCTACCATTTTAAAGCCCTCTGAACACAATGGTAACATTGGTTAAGCCCAGAAAAATCAGATACAAGAACAGTATGATCACCCTCCATCTTCTATTACCAAGACATCATTGTTCAGGTCTTCTAGACAGCATAGAAAAGCATTTCCTTAATGTTTTAACACTCTATAAACATGGTAGAACAACTCCCAGCATCACAGGATACCATCTGAGACAATAGCTCAACACCCGCCTTGTACCCTTCAGACAAAGATTGATTTTTCTAGCCTCCAATACGCTAGCAATAAATAGGGGGAGTATCTCACCCACCGTTGTAAGGCCTTCTGAACTCAATGGTAACATTGGCGAAGCCCAATGAAATCAGGTGGGCAAATGGCAGCATGTTCTTCTCCTGGCTGAAATTGAAAAATGTATGTAGCAGGTGCCAAGAGCCACTGGAGACCATTAAAGCATTTTTCCTGGGGGTTATAGAACCCTACAAATCCACTGATAACATTTACAAGCCACGAAAAAATCACCTTTATAGACATTCAAGGTTGGTACGCGATACCACCTTGTTTGATTTATATCTCAAGAACGCAACCACCGATTTTCATGATCAGTAGGTCAAAATGATTTTAGAAAGGGCCTCTAATTTATGGTAAAATTTATATTCAGATATACAATTTTGAGTTTGACATTTAATTCAAAAATGGCTCTATAATGTTCTCTCAAATGGCTATGGTTATTGCTAGTCTAGTCATAGTAGTCATGTCTGTCTCTAGGACAAAGTTTAGATTTTCTAGTCTTTGTTTTTCGCAATTTTGGCACATAACCAGTAGTGATATTAGGCAAAGTCTGCTATAGTCAATGACTTACCCATTGCTCCAAGAATGTGACCGATATATTTTCACATTCATGAAATAGCCTTACCCTTCGTTTTCCCCTCTCCATTTGACAGTGGCCTTGGACCAGGATAGGTTTTTCCTGGTCGCGATGGCATGAAGCTCGACGATTTGGTTTCCAGCAACAACTTGAAAGAGCCTACTAATGACGTAGCACGGCAATTTGACCAATTGCTGATAAAAGTTAGAAGTGGTAATGTGCATGATAGTTGAATCCAAGTACTTACAATGGTCGACATTGGTCGTTATTCCTCTTGTAAATTCAATGTTGTCTAACTTCACAATGACATGGATGGCACCCTGACCACGGAGTGGTAACCGGATGGGAACTATTGAATTGGACGAGTTAGCTAATTATTGACTAGTAAATTTGCACTCACATTTTTCAAATTCCACACCCTTCTGTTCATATTCGCAGTACAACCGTTGTAGAGCTTAGGATGGCTCTAGGTTTATATTTCCTCTTTTCTACATATTTCAGATACTCCCCCTATCATTCCTACTGATTACTGGTCCATTTATCGGTAGTCCGACGTAAGTCCTGCTAGTCCTGTAGTCCTGTACACTCGGGCCACCCTCATACCGACCGGAAACTCTTCGGCTTAGACCGGCAACTCTTTCTTTTTACTTACATTTGGTTTCGCTCTATTTGGCTTTGTTTGTAGATCGTTATATCTACTTCTGAGGTACTTACACAGTCTCGGGATATGCCTGGGACTATAAAAACTTGTTCTGAGGTTCGGAAATACATCTTTTACCACCTACGACCTACCATCTATAGTCTGACACATCATAGCACCCCCTCGAGCTCGTCACAGCTGTTTCCTTTCGCAGACCGATGTCGGACTACTGCGGGAAACTCCGGACTACCTTCGGACTTGCGCAGGTCTACCTTCGGGCCATCCAAGATCATTACAGGACTTCACCGAAAGACTTCAGGACTCACTGGGTCCTCTTTGGGGATGAACCTATCGCCTAGGCAAGCCCTCTGATCATATCTGGTAGTACCCTTTCACCAGAGTTGTGATCTACACACCATGTCAACTCGACTTCCCAAAAAATGGCAGAGCAAGGTTGAAGCTGTTCTTTAGTGATGTGACTCCAGGTGATCGCCGAAAGGTGGCTGCACAACCGTTTCCAGTTGTGACAGCCTGCCGCTTTGAGAACATCCAGGAAAGAGACTGTTTAGTAATAGTGTAGTCAGTATAATTCATGGAGGCTAGAAAAATGAGGCTTGCTTTATCAATCTTGGATGAACTCCATTGCGTCATCCAATGAGCATTGCAATTCATTGATGTTGTCTTGATAGTCGTGTTCGGGTGTTTGTGTGTTACCGGCTGCGATCCCGACCACAGGGGGTTGCGGATCGGCTGGCGACTCAGTGGGTAGGGTGGTGTCAACGATGGTTGATCTCCGGCCTGTGACGAGTGGACAAGATGTGAAAGGCCCCCTTGACATTGTCCTTAATAGCGAGTTTCTTGAGAAAGCTGAATGGTGTGGAGTGGGTTTGAATCTGCCTTATATGTAGATTTTACTGTGGCTGCAAATGAGGTCTGCTATGGGTAGGTGCAAACTGCTCTGTAAGTGCCATGTAGGATACCTCCAATCATCTGTCCCATACTATTAGACATCTACCAAACATATTACAACCACTTTCTAAGCACTAGCTATTCAATTTGTAGTGGTAGCCTTTTGGTCCCCTCCTACCCCCTCTCCTAGAAATATTAATTCAAAATGACATCTAGGATACCTCCAATCATCTGTCTCATACCATTAGACATTGAACAAACAACAACTGCTTCCCAAGCACTAGCTATTTATTTCATAGTGGTAGCTCTTTGGTCCCCTTCCGATACCCTCTGCAATATCAATTCGAAGTGACATCTAGGATACCTCAAATCAATTGTCCAATACCATTAGACATCTACCAAACATATTCTGACTGTCTGCCAAGCACTGGCTATTTATCTTGTAGTAGTGACCAATGTCCTCCCCCTCCACCTTTACTAATATATAAATTTAACAAATAACTTTGAAGAGTAAGTGACAGTGTACTTGGGGGTTTCCAAGGTAGGGGAATCAATTTGGAATGGTCCAGAAACCCTCCAGAATTTATTTGAACACATAGCAAAGTCTACCCTCTCACAACTTTGTTTTCTTTGTAACAATTTTTCCCAACAACAAGATCTTACCGGACCTTTTGTAGAACCTTCATATACATCTAATGAATGGACTAACACCATTTACTGATCTATATTTCAGTTTTTCATTTTAGTTATTAATTCCCATTGAAGTATATAGTAGAGCAACTTTTGCAGGTTGTCTTCAAGTAATTCCTGTAGTGTCTTGATAAAGTCAATCCAGTGTTTAGTAGATCAAGCATAAGTTAGCACTAGTTTCGCCAATGTGGTAACTCACCTTTGACAATATACTTTGCTCTTCATGCACAATCTCGCCACAGTTTGTGTGTTTCTTGGTAAGCTAGTGTTTAGTAAATCAAGCATAATCTAGCCCTAGTTTGCACCAATGATATTACATGGAATGCATGAGAAAGTGGTAGTCTATCTGCAGAGTCCATCGGAGTTGAACAAGAATCATACTTTCATAGGCGAAATGACAATGTGCGACTTGATTCAGCGAGGACCTAACTGGCTGCTGATGTCATAGATGAACTCAGATGATGACATCGATAAGCCCTCTCAGCGGCAGCGATGAGCACATCAGTTGCAGGATAAATGGGAACACTTGTTACCAGTACTCTAGTGTCAAGTGAATGTAGAAGGTTGCATAAGCCACTGGGCGGCAGGATGCTGATGGATGGACAATGATCTATACCAATAGTACATTGTGTGGAGGAGTAGATTTAACTCTCAAGAGTGGGCTTCCAACTAGGCACTTCAGGTAGCCCGGCAGCTGTGGCACCAATAGAATGAGGTCCAGGGATTCGGGAGGGAGCGGTGGGGGCAGGGCATGAATCCCGTGGGCGAGCCACTCAGGTCTGGGGCGGGACGCTGGAAATTGGCATCAGTTGGTATGAATTGAAGTAGAGGGCAGACAGACTGGTGAGAAGAAAAAGTCTCGGTGTGTCAGTTGGAAACATTCTTAGTAAGAGCATCGGCTGCATCGTGGCACCGTGGCTTTGCCACCAGTGACTGGAGCTACACTGGTCCCAAGTTTCGGTGTGTCGGTTAAAGTGTGGTGGCAGCCGCGCATTGACATTGGTGACCGCTGACAACGGGGTGTTGGACTTTTGGTTGACACACCGCTGTGCTTCCATCCATCTGGTGGATCTCTCTGAGAATTCTGAGTTGAAGTTCCCAGCGCTTGAATGATGTTTGACCAGCTATCATCAGCCACCAAAAGCAGAGATAATGCCTATTAAAAGGAAATAATATACATATTCAGTACACATGTGAACTAAATCAGAAACTGACCATAAGAAAACATTTCAGAGGGTTGGCCAAGCTTGGATCCAAATGGCGTCCATTTTCGGTGTTGATATAGCCAACATAGTCTGTCTTCACAGCATCAAGGATAGTTGTGACAGCCTTTATAACTGCAGATGCAGCTGCTGATGCAACAGCTGTTCTTTCCATATTGTATTTGCCTCCAAAGGGATCGGAGTAGCTCTCCAGACACAATAGACCACACAAAGAAGATCTTTATATTCCTCAATGGGCGATCCATCCAAAACAGCATTGAAAATTTTGTCTGATGTCTTGGATCATAGTCCCATGGTGATTTCTCCCTTAAGTTTGGCAGTGTAGCTGATGAGAAAACTTCGCAGCGACACCAACCACTTGAGATCGCCAACAGGTTCAAGCAACCTATCCACTGTTTGTTTCATCAACTGTGTTGTCCAGGCTTTTGGTGGCATGATGATAGTCAAAGTGTCAGATATGATAGTAGGGAGTGTGTAGCATCAAGAATCAATGAAAAGTTGAATAAGCTATAAATTTATAATATAAGTTGTCAGTCAACAAGTTGAGAACATTAGATTTGGCATATACCTGGATCATTAGCTCTTTACATTGTGATGCTTCCTTGATAGTGAGGCAGTTCTGAAACCAGGCATCCATACCTCTCCACAAGTCTGACCACAGACATGTATCACCATGCTGAACATCAAAACCAGAGCGTCTAGTTGGAAACAGCCAATCAAAACACTATAATAATTAATTTTTAGTTTACATGTGTACTAAAAAAGTGTAGATGACATACCTCAGCAAGTGCTGGTCCATAATTGCGAGACTTAGAAAGATCTACCACTTTTATGCTCTTGAATGCCACAGGGACATCATACACTGCATCATTGTGGAACTAATTGCGTTTTGAATATGTTCTTCATCATGGGAAAGTATCCCAGTTGTAGCCACTGCAACTTGACATGAATGTTGCTGAATATAGATGTGGTCAAGTCAGCATCGTTCAGCTCCATTTTCAACAGTAGTGCTTCGGTCTTGTCCAGAAGACAAGCAAAGTATGCCTTGAATGTGATGTTGTATGTTTCAATTTCTTTGATTTCTGGACTGCCAAACAAATAAATCACAGGTGACAGAGTGGTTGAAAAAGCCTCTGTCCATTCCCCCATCACCGTCGTTGCTGCTTTGCTGACACCGACAGAAAGCCCAAGATATCTGGAACAGGTCGAATGTTGGTACTTTTCAGAGATGCTGTAAAGATTGGTTGGAACTTTTTCTCAGCCTCTTCAATGACTCTTTGGATTTCAGCTGGGTGTTTCTACAGGTCCTTGTCGCACTTCAAGACATGGGTTGCGAAGGCATCGAGATTAGGCATCTCAATCGGGAAGCAGAGGACTAGCATGGTAGACCAGATAGGTTCGAAAAGAGCTAAATAAATAGATTTTATTAGCACTGCTCTGCTCAATGATACTTGCTCCAAAAACACGCACAAGCCAAACTGTCAGCTTGGTGTGTTGGATCATTGTGTGAGGTTGGGAGTTTTTATGGCTGGGCCTCTTGGCCCAATCAGCAACAAGCTGATCGTACACTTCCATGGCAATTGGTGAATCATCCCCACCATTCAAATTGACACGGGGAGGCACATCAACATATTCTTGAAGAACTGGGTATCTGTGTCGGTTTTGTGTGGTCGTAATGGTTGGAGGACATTGTAAACAAGACCAATATTCATTTTAGTCCACATGTGAACTACAAACTGAGTCATGTATTAGTCTTACCCAAGTTGAAAATCTCTCTGCCCATACAGCATTAGTCACAAGTTCATCAAAAGCTTTTGCTTGTCTATCTTTCAGCTCTCCAGGATTGATAACATCTGGCATTTTGAGCTGAGATTTGATCCCATAGTACACCTCTGCTTGCTTGCGGTATAGTTTCTGTCAATCAGCTTGACTTGTGCATCTGAATGCTTGGCTCCAGTGGACCACTTGATGAAGCTGGTGATTTTACTGCCTTGAGGGGCAGTTTTGACAAGGCCACTAGCAATGTAGTCTTTTCGGACACCAAGTCATACGGCGAATTCTGGAATTCTGTTTCCTAGTCCACTACCTTCAGCATCTTTCTTCATCTGGCTAACCAATGAAGGCATCACGGATCATGGATTAAAATGTTGACATCAAATGCGAGGACCGTCTCCCATGGATGCATCATCACCAAAGTAAACCAGTCCATAGCCCAAATGCAGGCCATCCAAGACCGAGAGATCTTCTCTGAAATCAAGTGTTGCATGTTGGATTGGTGTCTGAAACATACATATGTCAGTCAAGGTTATTAAGACACATGTGTACTAAAAATCCAGAGATAATCAAAATATTATGGATTTTAGTTCACATGTGAACTAAAAAGGTAAAAATATGTTATAAAATGATTTTGACATGCAATTCAAAATATTCAATAGCCAATAAATGATTCAGTAATGGATGAACAAAGTCCATTAGGAGCACCAAAAAGCTGAATTAGCTCTTTGTAGTGTTGTAAAGCATGAATTCGGAAAATAGATATTCCTGAAGGACGAACTCCACAAATTTGAAAAAATTGATTGATGTGTTTCAAACTGTTCTAAAGCATTTTGTAATGCCTCAAGATCTTGCTCATCAAGGGAGTATTGGTGAATAATATAACAAAAGTCCATGAGGCAGCTATAGCTTGTACCATTTGAGCTGGTATATAATCTAGAATTGCTGGAAGTAAAAAGAAAATGATATCTATAAGTTTCCATTCTTACCTTCATTAAAGCTTTAGAGTATGAGGGACTCAAAAGGATACATATGAAGAGGAATATATTCCAACATGCTGGCCATGAGTCACCAGAAAGACCTCACTAGGCTGAATGTCCTCTGAGTGCTGTGGTGCTATATAATTCCAGTAATGGTAAGCCGTTTATATGATGATTGTGTGATGTGGGACTAACTATATGGTGTAGAGATACAGTCTGAGTCAGACTCGGAGGTGACCATACTAAGGGAGATAGAGAGTAATGAGCCTAACATTGACTGGTGGAATTACTGATGTTCCCACCGTCTGTGTAGTCAGATACTAGCCGAGGACTCAGAGGACCATTGCCGGCGACCACTGGAGTGGCAGCTAAAGTTAGAGGAAAACTGCCAGTGGATTGCTGAGACCACGCGGTCACTTTGCCGGTTTCCATCACCACCGGCCCAGGAAAAGAAACTTGAACCAATTCCATTGAATCAGATACCGGGGACAACAGCGGCGGAGGCACAGACTCGGGGTA
The DNA here is from genome assembly GCA_038091395.1 of Leccinum rimulosum. Lineage (NCBI taxonomy): Eukaryota > Fungi > Basidiomycota > Agaricomycetes > Boletales > Boletaceae > Leccinum > Leccinum rimulosum. The sequence goes on from JBBPOJ010000232.1 coordinate 19,754, forward strand.
TGGAACAACTTGAACCGGCTGAGGGAACGGGAGAACGGCATGAGCTGCAGACGAGGAGTCGATCAAATGGATCACAAACTTCCCACAGCAATTGTAGATTTCCTCATTGAACTTGAGCTTCTCCAGGTTTGGTTCATTCAAAGGAATACATTTTCTAGTTGTGTTCTTTGAGGTTTTTTAGAAATCTTGTTGGAATCAATTCAATCAATCCAACCTTAGAACTTGCCAAGATAGAACATATCACTGGGTTTATCACATCACCCTGTTTAGGTATTATCAAATGGTTTTGAAGAAGATAATGTAATCTAGCTCTTTGGACCTGAATATACTGGATGCATTGATTTGAATTTTCCGAAGTCATGCAGATACTACACTTCCAGTCCTTAGGGTTCCAGTTCTGGTTCCGGTCTCCATGGGCCTGAAGCTTCCAATTTTTTGCATTGGTCTCGTAGCCTTTTGCTTAAACCCAGTATGTCCTTCATGACAGATGATATACTCCACTTTGACCATGAATTTTCATCAAGTTTGCATATTGCAGAATACATTCTGTTGAGGTCTCCAGATTCAAACATTTAGAAGTCAGCATGGGAAATAGAAAGCAAAAAAATGCTCACTTCCACCTCCTTGGTCTGATTCACAGAAAATAAATGCCAGTCCATACATGCAGCAACAAAGTAATCCCTGGAGCACAGGAAAAAGATGGAATGAGGCTTGATAGCCATCAGAATCATGTTCTGGTCAGAAATGAGTTCCAGCAACCTCTGAGGTTTTATCCTGAGTGTCTCAGAGGTCTGGCTTTCAAGCCTTTTGATTTCTTCTAGTATAGATGCATGATCTTTATAACAAATCCCTTTGTTATTTTAGCCAGAGATAACAATAGAGATTCCCTCCACTGGTACTTTCTGAAGCTATTTTGCAGAAAGTCAGAGTAGTTGGCAATTTCCATAGACTGCTTGGCAACTCTAAGGATGATATTTGTCAGGCCTGAATTCTGGACAGGCATATATATAGTGTATTTGAGGCTAGGAAAAGCAATCTTTACCTAAGGGGTAGGAGGTGTACATTGAGCTATTGACAGTCTCAGATGGTGTCCTGTGATGCTGGAAGTTGTTCTATCATGTTTAGAGAGTATTAAAAAATCAAACACATTCTCTTCTATGTTGTCTAGAGGGTTTGAAAAATTATGTCTATATACTTCTATGGGAATTAAAAACTTAAACACAAGACAATATAGGTCAGTAAATGGTGTCAGTCCATTAATTATATGTATATAAAGCTTTTACAAAAAATCTGGTAAGATTTGGTGATCAGAAAAAAATTGTTATAAAGAAAAAAAGGTCTTGAGAGGATAGAATTTGTTCTGGCTATCCCACCAAACCAACTGCACAACACTTCCCATCAGCTCAATGAGGAGGAGTGTTGAATCGGTAGTATTCACTTTACTTTATTACTTCCGATTCTAGATCGGTCCATTCTAGACCAAGTCTATTTTCTTATCTATCATTTTCTCTGATTAGATTAGAGCTGTTATTGCCATTGGCTTGACTCAGCTATGACTAAGACAGTAATGCTATTTACTATTACTAAACCACATATATCTGCTGACTGATGACTTACTCATCATGCTGACAGATCATGTAGAGTTACTTATGCTATTGGCTAGAACCTCTTACATGATATTGTAGAATGTTCTCAAACATTCCTTTCCACAACATGTACAAACACATATTGTAGTATATAAGGGCCTAAGCCACAATCAGTGATTGATACCTTGTCTTAGCTCAAACACTTCGACTCACATACCTAGTAAGTTTTCTACTAGAGATTCAGCTCCCATATATTGTTATATTCGAGAACCCTCGGCTGTGCTATTAGAAAGTCCATATAGGATTTCTAGTATTAGTACTGCAAAACTACTTCCAATTGTTCATCCTGTGCAGGCATACACATCCAAAAGCCGGGTGCCTCCAAAGACCCAAGGTACACTCATTGAGATCTTCAACACCTATATCTTCACATCTTTTGGAAACGTCTGGAGCAGTCAAATACTGTCTGATGCATTACGCAGGTGGTTCAAGCAAAATTTAGGTGTATCCACTGACACTTCGCTCAAGGATTACAATCATGGAAGTATCTTTCATACAAGCGGCAACCAAATCTGCTTGAAGAAACAGCTAACAAGGGTCTTGGACATGGACAGGAAGCTACGGATGTGAACTATGCATATCAAAAAGGAGACTTGGATCTGGACATCTCTGAGTGTGCACTTTTTGAGACTGTAGGATCGGACTGGATTACTTGGCACGGCATTGCTGTGTCTCCTCCACTTGATGCAGGTAGGAGTGTTCCATAACCAAGGCTGTAGATTTTCATATCCAAGTTGTCTGCTGTTTTGTCTGCGCCCTTGTTTGTTCGCAAAATAAATAAATAGCAGAACTGGAGAAATACTGGGACAGGGTGATTGTGATGGCACAATCACAATGTGACTTGATCTCCCTAGGCACACAGATGCCCATCATGGATCAGGTCAAAAGGATGATGCCTGTGAAACTCATGGCACTAAAATATGGTGTCATGATTCACATTTTTGGAGAGAAGTTGTTGCTGGATTTTCCAGTTCCAAACAAATTGTTCTTGCACTAGGCTGTAGAACAACTCAAGGGAGTGTCAGTGAGGTATGTTAATCAGTGTGTCATTGATGAACTGGAAATTCATCATTATCATTATAAGATTGTTTCATGGGTGAAGCCTCTGGCAGAGTTTGGTGCAGATCAACAAAAGCCTGTCTGAAGATAAATTATGAGGATTGCAGTTCTTTCTGAAAACCAAGCTAAAAAATGAGTCCATGAGCAACCTGAGTGGCCGATCATGCTGACTGACATTCCTCATCCTAGTTTTATGTGAATCTTTTCCATCAGTGCTGTACCAAACTAGTTCCTCTCACAGCAATCGTCAAAACATTGTCTGTTTGATTTGCAGATGTCCAAGCCACAGATGGAGCAGTTGTGTTGTGTAGAGATGCACAAAATGTTGGCACACTCCTTGCATGAATAAAAGACACAGTTGCTGGAGATGCCTGAAGTGAGCAAAGAGACTGCTCATCATCCATTGGCATTGCCTTTGGATGGTGTCATGATCTCTGAAGAAGAGCTGCCAGTGGGCAATCATACAAGATTGCAACAACAGTTCCTTAGATATTGTGTACAAGTGATGACATGCACATCATTCCCCTAGATGAATCCTGAATTCATGAAGAAGATAGAGACCTTAGCTTGGCTTCATGAACAGCTATCATTTCTGACAACACCTTTTGGAATTGCTCCTGGGACTTGTGTGTCTATATGACCAAGATCATCACCTCTTTGATCAAGGACAACAAAATCAACTGAATCTGGAATTGGCTGGACAGATTTGACATGATCAAAACCAAGCAAGATCTAATTCAACACTGAAAACATCACCTAATGCTTCTAACGCAAACTATATACACACGGTCCAAGTCACGGTTGTAGCAAATTGTTAAGTCAACACAGAAAGATAACGCCTCTAATGGCTGCTTTTTAAATTGTAGGTTCTCGTCCTGTCCCCATAGACCTAATTGACCTTCGAAAATAGCCCGATAGCCCACTCTCTATGTTGCTCCAGGGTATTCTGAAGGTGTTCCCTCACGTTTGGGGCTGCAGACTTGATGCTCCGAAGGCCATAAGCCACCCACCTAAGCAATCCACTGGGGCAGAACTGAGTGAAGGATTGCCTGGTTTTGTGGGGTCTGATCGAAACGTTCCCATGGTGAACGGTTCTGGATGGAAGAAGTATTGTAGATCCGGGGGGGGAACTGAATCACTAACCCCAGGCTAAAAAGGACCAGGTGCCCCCCCAGGACGGGATCATATGATCTGCATGAAAAAATCACACATAAGCCATAGGGGATGTTCGTGCTGTCGACATGTGCCAGCGTGACGATGCGGGGGCCACAATTGAAGGTGCAGCAAGGAAAGATACTGTTCCTAAAGGGCTTCTTCAAGCCACTATACTTTTCGAGGAGCGTGTTGATGTTGTCTTCATAGTCAGCACTGATCTTTGGTGAATAGAACGAAAAGCAGCCTGAACAAGGTGGTGAGACAGGGCAAATATACCGGTGCAGGACTCACTATTCATAAACCCAGCAGCACAGATGAAGTTGCTGTTTCCGCAAAGCTCGTCCATGACAGGCTGGTTGGCAGGCTTGTGGACGAGGTTTCTGGGGGCCTGTAAGCGTTAGTGCTCAAAGTTAGCAACTTGGTGGCAGTGGTGGAGGGCAGTCTTACAGTTTGGCCGCCACCATAGGACACACCAGTAGACAAGAACTTGTATTTACCCCGTCGCTCCTTGCGCTTACCTTGGATTGCAAAAGTGGCCTTCCCCAGCTCCATTCTCATCCGCAATGAACGCCCTCCCAATCCTCCCCGTTGGCCTGCCCAGATGGTGATAATTCGATCCCCTTGGTCAATAACAGCGGTTCGAGTGCTGAAAACTTGACATTTAACAGTGTGGCTCATGAGCAAAAAAATGAAGCATAGTACCGGCCGTCCCATTCGATGACCTTAAACCCGGCCACAAGGAGCTCGTCCAGAGTGCGAAGGCCACCTTCAATGTGGACGACCTGGTGCTTCTTGGAGTTAGAGAACCGAGGAACTCTGGGGCTTTTGGCCTTTTGCATCTTCTGTTTTGAAACCCTTCGACGCTTATCATAGGCACCCTGGCTGCCATCACCTCTGAATGAGGCCACCTGATCCGTGACCACCTCTTGAGATGGCAGCCGGGGAGGCTAGTCAGGCACTGTAACATGCCCAGCTCTGATTCGTGGTCACTGTTCTCGGAGATGATGTGCTCCGTCTCCTCGTCCAGGGTGGCATTGATGCAAGACTAAATGTTGATTGAGCCAAGGTGGATAACGACGGAAATTTCAGGCAAAGGTATCTAAAAGGTAAATACAGCGGGCGGTTGGTTAGCGCTCAGTCAGACGCCGTTGTTTGAGCCTTACCACAGTGTCGGAGTCAGAGCAAGCGCTATGGCGTGGCTATTTTCTGCAGGTTGTGGTTCAAGTTGAGTTGCATCAGGTTGGGGATTCAAGCCGGCCGGATATGGTATTGGCTTATGTTTTGGTTTGGACACGAAACTTTGCAGTCGACTAAGCTTTGGTACAGTAACAAAAACCGCTGTGATGCTGCCTATTCATTCCGCAGCTTAAGTACATAGAGATTGTTGAGCATATACATGTATACAACTGCGCTGCCCCGCCTTAGACATTGGCAATCCCCTGGACATTGCAGTTGCAATCATACCTTGGTTTGTGCCCAAAAAAATCACAATCAACTGCAAAATTTGATCAAGATCTGCATGACATCTGGCCTAGGACTTGGCATTGACTCATGGCGACCAGGCAATTCTGATAGCATTAGAAGGTTTGAAAAAATTCTTGCAGGTAAAAAAGCTCTTGTCATATATATTGTTGGTCATCAGAAAGATTTGTGATAATTTTAAAATAGATACTCACAACATGCTCAGAAGGGCATATTCAACATCAAGGGATCCAAGAGAAGACTTTGATCCAATGAAACTCAATCCAAAAGATCTGGAGCTCAACACTGTGTATCCTTTGGAGTATCCAGAACATATGAGCTCCGAATTGAACAAACTCTGGACGATTAAGCAAAAGGGTGGCAGCATCATAAATCTGCAATTCATTTCAACTTACAAGGACGATGGTCCGATGCTCTTGGAGGTTAGGTTTACATAGAGCCTCCACTATTGCTTATAATACTATGGGCCAAATATGAATCTACTAGTATATCAATTCAACAAATGACTTTGATGAGTTAATGACAGTGTACATGGGGTTTTTAAGAGGGAATCAATTGGGAATGGTCCAGAAAGCCTGCAGAATTTGTTTGAATGCATAACAAAGTCTATCTCTCACAACTTTTTTCTCTTGGAACTGATTAAATACAAGCTACATATGATCTGTCAGCATGTGATGGGCAGCTTGGAAGGCCATGTGATGCACAAGAGTGGTGCCATGAGACTGCTCTACTAGGGAAATAGGAAAGATGAGGAGAGGAGCAGCATGGGCACAAATGAGCAACAATAACACTCCTAAAACAAATGCTTGATCTTTGAGAGCCTCCTCACCAAATTGAATGGTATGAAGATGAGCATAGTGGTCAGTAGATCTCTTGGGATCGCTGCAAATGCTACCACACAGCATAGCAATGGAATGAGCCAGTACTCGATGCATGACACCATCACCAGAACTGTCAGCAGATGTGCCACTGTCATAAAAGGATTAAATTTATATATATAAATAAATAAATGCACTGCATACTCCTTGAAAGACCAATGCATGGCTCAAATGTCATCTAGTTTGACATCTTGGGGATGAATTGAAAAGAAGGGTAGATACCTCCAATTGACTGTCCCATACCATTAGACATTTATCAAACAAATTCCAACTGTTTCCTAAGCACTGGCTATTTATTTCATAGTAGTAGCCCTTTGCTCCCCTCATACCACCTCCCATGGCAATATCAATCTGAAGTGACATCTAGGATACCTCCCAATCAACTGTTCCATACCATTAGACATCTACCAAACATATTACAACTGTTTCCTAAGCACTGGCTATTGATTTTGTAGTGGTGACCACCACCTCCCCCATCTTTACTAGACTAGTAAGCGACAGTATACATGGGGTTTTCCAAGGTTGATGCAGACCTGGGATCTCCAATGGATAGTGGATGTTATTTAGGATGTCGTGTTTCATGGGAGGATGATTTATCTGTGGCAAAAGAACATAATGGTCCCCCTTTGCATGACGGAGTGATGGAAACCATTTTGCAGAAGTTGCAAATTAATGCATACTGTCAATGTTTCCCTGATGGAGATTTAATCAAAGACTTTGAAGAGCTCCCGCTCCCACTGGCGGAACAACTTGCTATTTCCTACCGAGACTCCTCTTCCCACAAGGGAGTTCAAGTTAAAGCCATAAAACAAAAACACAAGTCCTTAATGACTGTATATTCCCCTTCTCGCTTCTTAGCTACTGGTTGGTGGTTGGTCTTGTTGGACCTTGGTACCATGTCAACTAAGGGGTAGGCCACATGTAATCAAAGTTGTCTTTTATTCCTGTTTGCTCATGGGAACTTGTGCATCAAGCTAGGCCCTGCTGGGGTGTTTACCTATTGTTACAATGATGCAGATGGGGGATGTAACATTTGTAATGGTAATATCTGGGGTAAAATTGTGGACCTTTATTTCCATTGTGACCCTGTATTTCCTCTATATACACAACAAATGCCAAGATTGTATTCATCTATCCCACAAATGACATGATCAACCAGCAATTCACTCTATATTTCAGCAGTTTGAAGCACTTGCCCAAGAAATAGATGGACTCCCTCGTTAAACACGAAGACCAGCACAGACTCAGACAGCTGCAACGTAAGATCTTGATCTTGGCTACAGAGAACTTCAAGGAGCGTGTCCTGTAAGTGTGGAGAATGGCTTATTATATAAATATAGAACCATTGTCCAGCAGTTTTCATTTCTTTGTTCAGCATTTCACACTCACTCATTACATAAATTTATAATCATTCATTTTGGCTCCTCAGCGAGAGCAATGAAATACTCCATCATGAGCGTGCTGTGGATCTGCAAGGTATCACCATTGTCATCTTTTTTCTGTTCCCTTCCGCGCTTTATTGCATCTGAATCATGGGTTGCGTTATGCAACCATGATTGTCTTCCAACAAGGACCTCGGTATGAATGCAAGCCATAAATCTTCTTGACGACGAGTACCGATATACAGCATACAACCTGTGGTAGAGAAAGGAAGTCTTGCGTGGATGTCGGGCCAGAGCTTGAATAAATGTGAAAATGTAAGGTCCATGTGCCATGTATGGTCTTGAAGGACGTCTTGAGCCTGAGAAGTCAATTCCAAGCCGAGCGCTGAAGAAGAGGACATAATCGAGGAAGTGGTCTTGAACAGATGGAACCAAGTTTTCATCATTGACTCTGAGAAGGAATTCTTGGTCAATGACAAGACAACAGCGAATGCAAAGGAGGTGAAGTGCTCTGTCAACCTGCTTCTCGGCATGCATGATCTTGAGCCTGCCGAGATGAACAGACTCAATTCCTGTCTGCCTGAAATCCTTGTTGAAGTTAGGAAGGTCAGAGGCATGGGTGGAAGTAGAACACATTTGGCTTCATCAATTATTTCTTGTTGACACAGGTCGTCCAAACGCATGTGGGGCAGGACCTGCACTATGTTGAAGGGTTCTTGTGAGGCAGTGACTGCAGCTGGGTCCTGGTCGACAACACCGGCTTCCTGCTCTCTGTCTGAAGAGTCATCGATATAATGTTCATTGTCAGAATCAACCTCCATTAGAATGTCGGGGGACAAAACTTACCTAGGTCTAGTAAGTAGGTAGGGTTAAATAAACGAAAGAAAACACAAAGATAGAGGAGAAGATTCACTTACAGCGACAATGAATGAGTGTGAGCCTGAGCGAACATGATAGAAAGAAATTTTCAAGAGACAAAGAAAAGACAACAACAATATTGTCACACAACTGAAAGCGGAACACGCACAAATAGTAGTACATGCTATGATATCCATTCTGTCAATTAGAATTGAAAAAAAGAAGTGATATGATCAATAAAATAATGTACCAACAACTTCAAATTTCCATCAACTGAGTCTCATGCTAGCAGAGCGAAGTTGCTGCTGAGTTGTTGGCTGAGTCAGCTCATCGTAATCTCCTTCATCAGACACTGAGTCATTGTCATCATTGTCTCCTTTGTCTGAATTGTTGGAAAAAATCAACAATCATTGGCAAGGGTGATCAGGCTGCTGGACGTTGTCACTAGGGTAGTCGAGGATGTGATGAAAATGACCTACAGTGTTCATTGGAACCTGGCAAGTGAGAGAAGGACAAGTTTTGGCGGCAGCAGAGGAAGAAGAGACAGCGGCAGAAGAGATAGGATGAGTTGTGGCGATGGTGGCAGAGGCAGAGGTGTTGGATCAAATTGGAGTCAAAGTATGTTCGCCCGCGGTGTTGAGACAAGGCCGTTTCTTGAGAGAAGGAGCACGCTGTGCTTTTGAAATTGATTGAAGAACTTGGGGAAAAATGTTGAACGAAGACAGAACTCACGCGATACAAAGATTCCACAATCTGGAACAGTGCGCTTAGTGGCAATGGCCAGCTGATTTGAAGGAGGAGGTTCAAGTTCTTCTTCTTCTCCTTCTCCATCATCGAGCTCTGAACAATTGACAGTGATGTTGAAGCGATGAGCAAAATAAGAAATAGGATAGCAACACCTACAACGATGAGTGAACAACCTCAAAGATGCTGTCAAAGGAGCGAGGGTGTGGAGACTGCCAATATTACAAGTCAAATCTGAACGAAAAAGTGTCAGTGAAGTGAGAGAAAGCAACAACAAAGAAAGCGTGAGAATTTTAGAAATCCTATATGGATATCTAATACGCAGCCGAGGGCAGACTATAAGAGATACTCTAGTAGAGAAACTCACTAGGAAAAGAAGTTGAGGCTGTGAAGCTAAGACGAGGTATCAATCACTTATTGGGAGTAAAAGCGACCTGATATTCTAGGGTCAGGTAGGCCCAGTATATATACTATGACAAGTATTTGTACGTGTTGTGGTATATATCATGTAATATGAAGTACTAGCCAATAGCGTATGTATCTCGTATGTGATTAGTAAGCTGATCAGTAAGCGATGAACTAACAGCGAATCACATTACAAGCTCATAGGTAGATGAGTCAAGCCAATAGCAGTAAGTACTCTATTGTCATCAGTGATAATGTAAAATGGACTTGGTCTAGAATCGGAAGTAATAAAGTAAACGAATACTACTGATTCAACAAGAATGACCACCTTCGACATCACGCTCCAACGGCTTACCAGGACCATCATGTCCTCAAAAGGAACAAAGGGTTAGCTCGAGTGAACAAAACGAAACAAAGACAAGAAGGGTTAGTAGCCTCAACGAAAACACCGCAAAGTGGACGAAGACGTCTATCATGATGAAAATGAAATCGAGAATTACCGCAAAACAAACATCAACATCGATTGGATGAAAACAAAACATAGGATCACCACAAAACAAACAATGTCATAGATTGTGGCGAAAATGAAATCAGGAATCACTACAAAACGAACAACAACAATGATTGCAGTGAAAACAAAACATAGAATTACCGCAAAACGAACAGTGTTGTAGCCTATTGCAGTAAAAAAAAAACTTAGAATCACTTAGAACTCACTGTCTTGACTAGCGTCATCCATATGATGATCGGGATCTGTGCCAGCATCCGGTTCTGCGACATAGGTAAGCAGTGGAAACGAAACCAAGAATTACCGCAAAATGAACAAAGCTATAGATTGTGGTGAAAATAAAACACAGAATCACTGAGAACTCACTGTCATTATCATCGTCATCCATAGTCTGGTCCTGATCTATTCCAGGGTCTTCTTTGGTGTCATCTCCATCTAACATATTAATGTCGGTAGGTACGCGGCTCTTCCAGGATGGATCAGATTCTATAGTGATAGTACGTGTTAGTACTTAGTAGTTTGAATCAATAGAATGACTTACAACAATCATCTTTACTACCCTTGTCAGCTTGCTCTGAGTCGTCAGATGGACGTAATTTGAGAGATTGCAACTCTTTCTTGTTTTGACTAGCACCGAACATGCAAGAATCAAATTTGACGATGGGTTTTTCGACGGATTGAGAAAGAACTCCGAAAGAATCAAGTTTGTCATCGTCCTTGTCGTCCTCGCCACGCCAAGAGAAAACAAGATTGTCTTCAGCTGGGAGCTTGCAGTAATTCCAACACAGGTTTGGTAGCTACCAGTCAATAGCACTATGCCCCCCTGATGCCTTACATGCCAATGTCTGGCTCGTTGTGGCTGTAGGGGCTGTAGTGCATGGTTCTCAGATGCTTGCATTCTGCCATGACCTCACATGCCTCTGTAGTATGCTTGCATAGCTGTGGTGCTGTCTCTTGCCCAGTTGCTTTTTTGTTTGTGGGTTAAATGCCCCTGCTTTTTAAGCAATTGCATCATATTAGTAATTTGAATACTCACACCCCCATGATTCCACTCGTAAGGTAGGTCCCTCTCCATGTTGAGTGTGGAGATGTCGTAACAGTCCATAAGTTCCTCCAGGCATATTAAGGAGAATAAGGTAGTCGTGAGGCAAGGATACAGCACCATAGCTAACAGTAAAGCCATGGGGTGTTTCTTGTCAAGAGAATGCCGCGGACTAGGACATCTTCATACATGAGATGCCACTTACATTTTCTTCAATGCTTGTCTGCAGCAGCCTTACCTGATTTGGGAGGACAAGGGACAGAGTTTAACCCTTTAAGGGCGCTAGTGGTAGAGTGCACAAGAAAAACTCCAGAATCAGCATGAACATCAGTGGAAGACTCAGGCTGTTGCTCCAAAGAGTCTAGTCAATCCTTTTGGACCTATCAAAGAGATGTAAGTAATTGTCACTCAAGGTACATACAAAATAAATCTTACTGTGCTTTGAAATGTAGTTCTTGTTGAAGCTGATATCAGTATATACTTCAATAGAAATTAAAAACTAAAATGCAAAACTGAAATATAGGTCAGTAAATGGTGTCAGTTGATTCATTAGATGTATATAAATCTTCTACAAAAGGTCTAGCAAGATTTGCTGATTGGAAAAAATTGTTACAAAGAAAAAGAAAAATTGTGAGAGGGTGGACTGAATTTCCAGACCATTCCCAATTGATTCCCTGACCTTGAAACCCCCCATGTACACTGTTGTTTACTCCTCAAAGTCATTTGTTGAACACTAGTAAAGACAGGGGAGGGGGAGAGGACATCGGTCACCACCACGAAATAAATAGCCAGTGCTTAGGAAATGGTTGGAATATGTTTGGTGGATGTCTAATGGTATGGGACAGTCAATTGGAGGTATTATAGATGTCACTTCAAATTGATATTGCCAGAGGAGGGGGTAGAAGGAAACCAAAGGGCTACCACTGTGAAATAAATAGCCAGTGCTTAGCAAACAGTTGGAATATGTTTTATCAATGTATAATGGTATGGGTCAGTTGATTGAAGGTATTGTAGATGTTGCAACAAATTGATATTGCCAGAGGAGGGGGTAGAAGGAGATTAAATGGCTACTACTGTGAAATAAATAGCCAGTGCTTAGCACACAGTTGGAATATGTTTGATAGATGTCTATATATCTAAGTGCAATGTGTTGGTCACTACTGCCGCAACATTTCTTATCAGGTAAAAGCGGAGTTTGACCAATTTAGTGATGGCTACTTGTTCTACACTTATGTAATATTTTGTTGTTAACAACGAACAGTACTTCACTTCTTTGAACCAAGTATCATTAAACCTGCTTGAGCAAGTTCTCGTGTCTCAAGTATGTGTTGGCTAAGGAATCTATACATAATTCTAAATTCATATTTCAGCATGGCTGTGACCAAACAAACAGTGAAGAAGACCACTGGTGGAAAGTCAACCACTGAAAATATTGAAGATGAAGAGGGCCAGGGACAATGTTAGCGTTCAACTAAATAATCCACCTCAGCAACAACAGCAGCAACTTGTGGTCATGCAAGCTGATAATGTAATGATGCGAGGCATAAACAGGAGAAAACAAAGGGGTGGAAGAAACACAGCTCTGGAGGTCTGGCGCCCCACTTGGACCTCCTCACATTAGCCGATGAAGATGATCCCATGGGCCTCATCTTCTCAGGTGCCCCACTTTCACCCCTCCCTGATACCTCTACTGTGCAGGCTAAGATAGACAACTTGAAAGTACAGTACAACCAGGTGTGTTTCAATGGGGATTAAAAACTAAAATACAAAACTGAAATATAGGTCAGTAAATGGTGTCAGTCCATTCATTAGATGTATATAAAGCTTCTACAAAAGGTCCAGTAAGATTTGGTGGTCGGAAAATTTTGTTACAAAGAAAAAAAAATGATGAGTTGGTAGACTTTGTTATGCATTCAAATACATTCTGGAGCCTTTCTGGACCATTCCCAATTGATTCCCCAACCTTTAAAATCCCTATGCACACTGTTGTTTACTCCTCAAAGTCATTTGTTGAATTGATACACTAGTAGGTGGGGAGAGGGGGGAAGGAAATTGGTCACCACTACAAAATAAATAGCCAGTGCTTGGAAAACAGTTGGAATATGTTTGGTAGATATCTAATGGTATGGGATAGTCAATTAGAGGTATCCTATATGTCACTACAAATTGATATTGCTAGAAAAGGGGGTAGGAGGGGTTCCTCAAGCTCACAGTGGTGCCTGATATTGTTGAACCAATGGGTCTGATGAGCAATTCAGGAACATTACTGTGGCTTGTCACTTTGTTGGTTTTACCATTCCTGTTGACCACCAGCTGAAAGTCGGGAATGCCCTTGTCATCAATCATGGAGTCATGGAAGACCTGGAGCATGATATCATGCTCCAGCAAATCATCATAGAGGGCTACTAAATTATTGGAGGTTTGAGATCAGAAGTCTCCAATAAGACATTTGTGTATTCTGTGTGGGCGTCCCATAATAACAATCTTTAATGACATCTGGGATACCTCAAATTGATATTTTGATACCTAGGATAAAATGGTGAGAAATGTGGTGTGAGTGATTGTGGTGGGTGGATAGTATTTCCCATCAGGCTGCCTGACCCATCGGAAATTCTCTGCTAGCTGAGCATGCCCTCCTGGAACACTTTGCCAGCATCTCCGATTCTCCATCATGCCAGTATGAAGTCATGCAGAGGGTAAACTGTGGCTCTGGAATCGAGCACTTGAACTGGAATATGTGGGCTGTACTGGCAGAGTGAATGCCAGGTGTGGCCTATATAGGAACCCCCAGTTCTGTCCTTTCAGCTCCAAGGGTTCACGGGTGTGGCCGGAGGAACCAGTGGTAGCAGTGGGTTCTGGCATCTTGCATTCTCGTTGGTTGTTGTATGGGCTGGTCATATTAACACTGACAATCCACATGAGCCAAAAAAGGATTCTAGATCATGACGAGTTTCATCCTTAACATCACCTGCCAACCCTTCGGTCGACATCATCAGCTGACATAAAGGGAAAGGTACCCTGCAGAAGACAGCTATGTCAGCGATGAATGCTGGTCATCAATCACTCAATAGCCCACCATAATACCTCCCATCTCATCATCCATGGGGCAATTCAAGTCATGATCCTCAGCCAAACCCCAATCACCCAAAACAGCACTGTACTTGGGATTGTTGGAATTGTTGTCTTCAGGCCAATCCATGATAACTTCCTCAAGATTGTGAGGGTCATTGACCAACTTCCAGATGTTCAGCTCACTGACATTACTGTGAAGCAAGCACTTCAACTCGCCATTGAAATGGCCTTGGAAACAAAAGGTGAGTTTTCCTGCTTTTCATACTGGCTTGAGATTCTAGGCTCACCTACAATAGTGCACAAAATGACATTCAGGAACTCCCAAAGACAAGGGAAAAAAGGATAAATACTCCGCATGACTTGGATATCATGCAGATTTGGACGTGTGATTTCACATTTAAGCTACTACATGAGAATCTCTGGCTGATCATATTGGTAGATCTCAGGGAGTTTTCATGCTGGATGTAGTCAGCATATACGAGAATGGGAATACTGGGGAGGTGGTTCTCATAATCCCATATGGATCCTGTGGTGGGGTGATATCCACAAAAGACATTGTATATATAATACATCTGGCTGGCTGAACAGAGAGGTTCCTCTGCTGTTGTCAACTGCCATGGTTCAACTACACCCAGTCTTCATTCTTGTGCACCTGTGAAAGTTTATAAGTTCTTGAAATTCATAATGTCACCCTCCTGTCCAGCTTGAGCCTATGGCATATTAGTTCTGATCTAGACTCTCTATTTTATTAGTACCAATTCTAGACCATGACATATGATGTCATGCCCTAGTACCAACCCTGAACCCTATGTAGTGTATATAGTAGAGTACCAACATATATCCCTTTTCCTTAACCTTGGAATACTCATATATCTTCTGCAATCATCTTTGAGATTAGTGTCTAGGTCTAAGCCTGACAACTAGTATCATGCACCATAATCAGTGGAGTGAAAGCACACAGTGATCACTGGATATTGTCCTCAAATGCTGCAGGATAGACACTATCTACTCTCAAACTACACCCCAGACATCTCAGCAGTCAGTCTCATACAGATGGGTACTAAGGTACCCAATAACCTCACTCAGCTCCTTCTCTACTTGCAAAGACCGCATGCAAAGCTCTTGCTGTATCACCTGGATATTTCTCATGTGCTGCATCACCCACTGGATCTCATGTGTTACGAGTCCCTGCCTTGGCTCCCGCCGATCAGGTTCCCGCTCGAGCCAAGCCTGTTCCCGCTCTCGTTCTTGCTGCTCCTGCTCCCTTTGCTCCTCTTCCTGCAGTTGAGGCATTACCGTTTTCATCACTGGCAGTTGCCGACATCTCTTCACCGGTGGGGGCACGACCAACTCTTCTTCAACCTCACTGTTGTCTCTGTTGTCACTCTCCGCACTCAAGTATGCCTCTGCGCCGACTTTCTTGCTGAAAAACGCACGAACCGGGCATGTTGGCCAAGCTGCTGACCAGCATTAGCA
>JBBPOJ010000233.1:0-35435 GCA_038091395.1 Leccinum rimulosum
GTTAGCCTTTCTTTAGTAGATGCAGCTGTCCGGTATATGTACTCATCCTGAACCGGACCATGCCACGAATCTCATCATACGACTAGCATGGGAGTTAGGAAGGGAAAAATACCACTCACACATAATAGTAATTGTGTCGTGCTCCTAGTACATAGTACAAGTACTTACTTACTACAAGGCACTTTAAAGGCACGTCCCACGATCATGTGACTTGATTACGAGATTTATTTGGCAATGGTTCCTGTCGGTGTAGGAAAAGAAATCAAATATCTGGGCCATCTCTGTCCCGGATTCTATGGAGGGAGATTAAATATTCACCGGCGTAACTTTCCGCCGTGATTGCAACTTTATTCAGCCGTCTGTAACATACACGAAAGAGCTTCGTTCAATCAAGAACGATTCCTATCATGACTGCAGCTAGGGTCCATATATACGCCCGGCATAAATTCGCGGATCCAGCCACCCAATCAGAAATCATTATGATCTCTATATTGATCCCAAAACACTGGCGAGCAGTGCCATCCGGATCTGCGCATATTTCAGTTATAGTTATAAACATAAACGCACGAGGAATACGCACGAAAAGTCCGTAACGCATTTGGCGGAAGTAAACAGCACGACGCGAGTCAAAGTCAACTTCGGGATCGATTTCTGAGATAATGTCGCGTCAGCACCTCAATCAAGCACCTCTGCGCCACTCACCGTTGACTCTTGGAAGTGGGTGCATGACAATCATGTCTTCTTTGGCCCGGGCTAGCAGGGCGTGATCGACCCGGTACGAGTCCTTGACTTTTTTCCACTCTGACTCGTTCGCGAACCTCTCCTTCTGGATCCGCGTGACATACAAGACGTCGGTATCGGGCAACACTTCTTCTAAGGACTCGCATTGATGAACGCTGACACCAGCCTTGCGCGCTGCAGACACGACGCTGGCCGGCATCGACAGCGACGCAGGCGCAACGAAATTAAGGCGGACGGAGTAGTGGCAGAGGAGAGTCACCAGGCTATGCACGGTCCGTCCGTTCTTCAGATCGCCGAGCAAAGTGATGATGCGTCCATTCACAGTTCCGAGCTCGGACCGAATCGTATAGACATCCAACAGCGCCTGTTCGGGTGGTCGAGCGAATGTTTCGCGGCGCTCAAAACGAGATCACGTACCTGAGTCGGATGCTCTCCGATACCATCCCCTGCATTCAACACTGGGACCGAAGAAAACTTTGCAGCCAGTTGAGCGCTTCCAACGTCGGGGTGTCTGAGCACTATTGCATCCGCGTAACAACCGACGGTCCGGATAGTATCTGCAAGAGTCTCTCCTTTTTGCACCGAGGAAGTATCGGCGCTGACGTGGATAACCTCACCGCCACAACGCTTCATCGCCGCATCAAACGAAGCGCTCGTGCGAGTCGACGGTTCGTAGAACAGATTGCAAAGAACCTTGCCCTTTAGGATGTCGAGTGCTCCACTGCGCTCCACCTGAAGGCGCATCTCGTGAGCAAGCGAAAAGAGATCATACATATCCCGCTGGCTAAATTGTTTGACCGAGAGAATATGTCGACGGTGGAAGGAAGGATGAGGGCTGTGAGACAACGCGGGGATGAGAGCACCAAGGGAACCATGCGAAAGAGCCGGTGGATGGGCGTCAATGGTCTTGACAGGAGCGTGACTCGGGACAAATTCTGGCTTCGCTACGGGGCCCACCGCCCCGCGGGACTCGCCCACAGGTCGAGAGATTGCAGCGCTCGAAACGTCCTTGCCGATCGCACCAGAGGATAGCGTTCCGTCCAAGAACAAGGTCTTCCCGTGCATCACGACCCTGTGCAGGGACCCGACAACAGTGTTCTTGTCGAGAGGAGACCACCGACCGTCACGAGCAACGAACTGAGAACGGCGTCCGACTACCACCTCCACGTGAGTGTTGGCCTGTTCGGGAAGACCAAAGATACGAATCGGGTTGTCATGTAGCCGCAGTCTGATATCCTGCAGCGTGATGCGGCCATCGGTGACAGCATTTAGCAATAGAGGGATGGTTTCCTCAACACCAGACCACGCAGAGCCCTTCTGTCCCTGTTCCGTGGCCAAATGGTAGGGTAAATTTCCTACTGAAAACGCGTCGATCGCATCGAGATGTTCCCAGAACACAGCCTGATCCTTGGCAGAAGGGAAGATTTTGGATTGGGGGTACTGATCGCGAGTGAAAGACAAGGTATAGATGGAAACGTCGCACGTGACCTTGAGATGTCTAGCCTTGCTAAGGGATATCAAGAGCAGGTCCTCTTTGCTTCGGACGTCGGTGATGTGGACGCTGCGATTATGAAGACTGGCAAGGAGAAGAACGGATGCGAGGTTGGAACCCCTTGCGTCCGTGACAATCATCTTCTCAATCGGCCACGAAGCGAAATGATCGGCGACAGCGGCAATCCCTGGAGGGCCTGCTGGTTCGTGGAACGCTATGAAGAGAGCCTTGACGTCCGGCTTGAATTCATCGTCCAATGGGAGGGCTTGGCCATTAGCCGTAGCAACGCTCAGTGCATAGTTGCAACTTGCATTGCTTGCCGCAATATCCTGCATGCTTTGTAAACTCGCGGCATCTGTAATCGATCCATCTACACCATGAGGAAGGATCAGCGACGTCGTGAAGCCAGCACAAAGAGCCGCCTGTGTTGCTTGGTCGAAGCTATCGTCGCCGGACGGAGCGGTGATTCGCGGAACGAACGCAGCGACGTTGACGAGTCCTGGGAATATGTGGGTAAGATACGAGCTCTTGGAGTCGACATTCGAAACATCGAGCGGTAATTTGCGAACGAGAGCTTCAGCGAGAAGCTTGGCGTTTTTAACGTTCGTGATCAGCGGGATGGCGAAATCGACCGCCATCCTTCTCGTACGGTAGCCTTTGCTGGCGTAACTCGCCGGACGACGGTAATTATTCTTCGATGGGAGATTGATGTACATATCAATCAGGTTATTCGCCAGGTGCTGGGTAAGCGAATATTCAGACTTTTGCATGTCGCTGCTTCCTTCTGGAAGCGTTTCCAAATACTACAGAGGAATAAACATGACCTCTCGAGACCAATCAGCCAATTCCTACCTTGCAAGGAACGTTATGTTCCGTAAGGAAATCAGCCGTTCCAGACGTAGCGAAGATGTTAAATCCACCAGCATAAAGCTTTTGGACGGATGGCAATATCTCCAGTTTCTCCTTGTAGCTACCGACAGAAAACAAGATATTCTTCTTCGGCAGAACGATGCCTGTCGAGATAAGAGCCTTGAGGTACGCTTCGTATTTGTCACGGCCGAAACAAGCAACTTCGCCAGTAGACGCCATCTCCACGCCGAGTACAGGGTCAGCGCCGGATAACCGACTAAAGCTAAACTGCGGAACCTTGACCCCAACGTAATCCGAAGGAAGACCAGGATCGGGGTATGGCTCGACAGGGAGGCCCAACATCACTTTCGTCGCCATCTCGATTGCATCGATTCCAGTGACCTTTGATACGAAAGGGAACGACCGGGCGGCCCGCAAGTTGCATTCGATCACCTTGATCTCGTTGTTCTTTGCGATAAACTGGATGTTGAACGGTCCAGTCACGTTGAGTGCGTTCCCTATCTTCGCCGTGGCTTCTTCGATCTGACGGACAGTCGCGGGATCGAGATCTTGAGGCGGGTGAATCAGCGTGGCGTCGCCAGAGTGTACTCCTGCGTTCTCCACGTGCTCGGAGATGAAGTGCATGATCATCTGTCCATCCTTGGCTACGGCATCCATCTCAATCTCCTTGGCTTGTTCGATATATTTGCTGATGACGACAGGGTGTTCGCGAGAGACAGCAGTAGCTTGGGTCAGATAGTTGGACAGATCGTCGCCGGTAGACACGACGTTCATCGCTGCACCAGAAAGAACGTACGACGGTCGTACAAGAACTGGGTAGCCGACGGATTCGCAAAAGGCATGTGCTTCCTCGAAACTGGTGAGTTCCTTCCACTGGGGTTGGTCTACACCTATCTCGTCCAGCATACGAGAGAACTTGTATCGATTCTCCGCGGTGTCGATCATCTCCGGCGACGTCCCGTAGATCTTCACATTCTGGCGGAAGAGGGGAAGGGCGATATTATTCGGCGTTTGTCCACCCATCGACAAGATGACTCCTCTGGAGTGCTCGGCATCATAGATGTCCAGGATCGACTCCAGACTGATGTTTTCAAAGTACAGACGATCCGCTTCGTCGTAATCTGTACTGACAGTCTCCGGATTGTAGTTGACCATGATCGTAGGGTATCCTAGATCACGAAGGGTCCGAATAGCCCTGACTGCGCACCAGTCGAACTCGACGGAAGACCCGATCCGATAGACGCCAGAGCCAAGCACCATGATACCACGATCCTTGAAGGAGACATCATGTTCGGCTGCATTGTAGGTGGTGTAAAGATAGTTTGTGAATGCCGGGAACTCAGCGGCTACCGTGTCGATCTGCTTGACGAACGGGGAGATCGACGCTTCCTGACGAATACGACGCAAAGCAAGCTCCGTAGACCCAATGCAATGAGCGACGAGTCGATCAGAGAAGCCCAATTGCTTGGCTTGCAATAGAGTCTCCCTGGTGATGGTCGAAATCGTGGAATCGCTACGTACAGGGTTAGCGTCCGTGCGAACGGTGGAGAATGGCGCTGAAGCTACCCTAGACACATCTCCATGCGATGAATGTTCAAAAGCTTCGACAAGAACCACTTGTCGATGTTCGTCATCTGCCAAATCTTCTCGACACTATAGCCCAGATGGAAGGCGGAAGCGATGGCAAAGATGCGCTTATCGGTGGGATTCGAGAGCTCCTCGTCGATGTCCTCGACGAGTTCGTTCTACAAGAAAAATGAATTCGGCGTGCTACCCCTACGGAGTGCAGGGGGCCAACTCACCTTTGCAAATCCAAGGAACTGATCGTCGATCGCGCGAATTGCCTTTTGGATCGTCTCTTCAAAGTTTCTTCCGATACTCATGACCTCTCCGACACTTTTCATACTGCTACTGAGGAGATGGCTGACGCGGCTGAACTTCTTGAGATCCCAACGAGGAATCTTGACGACGACATAGTCCAAACTAGGCTCGAAACAAGCGCTGGTCACTTTTGTCACGTTATTCTTAATTTCGTTAAGAGGTACACCAAGACCCAGCTTGGCGGCGATGAAAGCCAACGGGTATCCAGTCGCTTTCGAGGCTAGCGCAGACGACCTCGAGAGACGAGCGTTGACCTGTGAGGATGAAATGGAAAATGACTTCTCCGAATCGACAATGACGAACCTCGATGATACAGTACTCCTTCGACAAGGGGTTCAAAGCATACTGTATATTACACTCTCCAATCACTCCCAGGTGACGGATAACGTTGATGGCAGTAGTGCGAAGCATGTTGTAGTCAGCGTCGGAAAGAGTCTGTGATGGAGCAACGACGATAGAGTCTCCCGTGTGTATCCCCAGAGGATCAAAGTTCTACCCGAGGGGTCAACCAGCAGTAACAGATGTTCAGTCGAGACACGAACCTCCATGTTACAAACCGTAATGCAGTTATCCCGGCAATCACGGACGACCTCGTACTCGATTTCCTTCCACCCCTTCATGCTCTTCTCGACGAGTACTTGAGGGCTAGTTGCGAACGCCTTGGTACACAACGCGCGCAACTGAGCTTCGTCCTGGGCGAAACCCGAGCCCAAACCGCCAAGCGCGTATGCAGCCCGCACGATCACTGGGAACCCGATCTCGCAGGCAGCGGCGATTGCCTCATCGGTCGTGGTAGCGGTATTAGACTGAGCACAGCGTTCTCCGATGTCTTCCATCGCCTGAGCAAACAACTGCCGGTCCTCCGTGACAATGATGGTCTCGATAGGCGTACCGAGGACCTGGACGCCTAGATCTGCAAACTCATCCTTGAGCTTGATGCCAACATTCAGCGCCGTCTGGCCACCGAACGTGACGTAGATACCGTCGGGTTTTTCGTACTTGATTATCTTTCGAACGAAGTCTGGAGTCACGGGGAGGAAGTAAACCTTGTCCGCGAGGCCTTTTGAGGTCGCGATGGTAGCTATATTGGGGTTGACAAGGATGGTATATATTCCTTCCTCTTTCAGAGCCTTGATAGCTTGCGATCCAGAATAATCGAATTCGCCAGCCTGTCCGATAGATAGACCGCCCGAGCCGAGTATGAGAACTTTCTGGACCTTGGCGCGCGGGTTGCGCTTTTCGTTTTCCTCTTTCCTGCCTCCAGGAAGAGAAATGGGAACGAGCGAGTTTAACGAGATACACGCTTCTATGTTTTGAATGAACACGTCGAAGAGAAACTCGGTGTCACGAGGTCCGGGCGTAGACTCTGGATGAAACTGCACCGAGAAGAATGGTTTGCTCTCACAGTAAATGCCTTCGTTACTGCCGTCGTTGGCATTCTTGAACAGCTCCTTCCAGCCGGTAGGAAGGGTGTCTGTGTCCACCTCGTAACCGTGATTCTGACTCGTGATGTAGCACCTGCCAGAGAGCGCATCCGTACAAGGAATGTTGTGACCTCGGTTCCCATATTTCATCTTCGACGTTTGAGCACCAGCAGCAAGCGCAAGTAGCTGGTGCCCGAGACAGATGCCAAATATAGGTCTGTCTGCTTTTTGAATTGCACGCGAGAGCGCTGCGATCGTAACGGTGAGCATCGACGGGTCACCTGGTCCGTTCGAAACAAAGAGTCCATCATAAGGTTCTGGATCTTCAACAAAGTCATAATCCCAAGGGACCACCTTCACCTCCACACCTCGATTGGTGAAACACCGTATCTGATTGTATTTCATGCCGACATCAACGGCGACAACGCGGAGGGCGCGTCCGGAAGGGTGGAGGCGTGGTCGAGAAGTTGGAGGGAAGATTCGGGGAGATGTGAGTGATACAACAGCGACGAGGTTGTCTTGATTGGGATCGTGGAAGGGAATGTCAACATAGTCCTCCCGCCAAGTCAAGGACGCATGCGGGGACGTCGCTCGCGAGACTGGTTGTGACTCCGGCATCAGCGAGTGCAGGCGACCACGGGGAGCTTCGGGTCTGCGCGCCAGAAGTTTTCCGAGGATCGATCCATTCTCGCGGATCTTTTTAGTGAGCGCACGGGTATCGACGCCATAGATGGCGGGAACGCCATTTTCCTTGAGCCAGGTACCCAGGGATGATTTTGCCAGGAAATGACTGTAGTCTTCTGAGTATGAACCGACGACTAGAGCGGCGATGTGAATGCGCGATGACTCGAACTCGGATGGCAGCTGATCAAGGGAAGAAGGGCGCTCGGGAACACCATAGTTGCCAATGAGAGGATATGTAAGAATCAGAATCTGGCCCTCGTAGGACGGATCCGTAAGGGATTCGGTGTACCCGACCATGCCTACACCCACCCAGTCAACACTCGCTGAAAACGATGAGAAGAGAATGCCCAACCGGTCTGAAAGACACATTCGCCAGCTACACTTTTGTTCTCTGCACCGAAGTTGATGCCTCGGTAGGCAGTGCCATCAGACAATTCTAGAACGGCATCAAAGAGCGTACGTCGACTTTGAATTGGAGAAAAACAGATGGGTTGTACTGGATTGGCGTTGGCTTTGCTGACAGAACGAGATATGACGATTCGATGAAGACTGTCGGACATGGCTCAGGTGTTTTATTCGAGGTTGGGTCGTCTTCTTTCCGCTTCACCAGCACATGCAAGTTGATGAAGAGAAAAGAAGAGGAGAAAAAAAAGACATTTCGATCGGCTAGATGTCCGACAGATGCTGTTGACAACTGTTTGCCAATACGTAACTCGCGGGACCAGATCTAAGAAGCAGTATATTCATGGCAAGCCATGCGTGCGCATACGGAAATACAGAATGTCCGGGAAAGCGGAAAACATAAAGTGCATGCAGGAAATATCTTGGATATCATTCATTCTTCAAAGTGTGTCGTCCGAAGTCTTGGGTAGCGTGTGCAGGGGATCACCGTCATCAACAAAAAACGACGCGCCTCGGTATGGTCTCTTCCGCCCTAACAACGCTATCCCATCGGCATGCTCAGCCGCGCCATCTTTCTCCTCTGCGACGATCGCACCCGTGCGGCGATCTAAACGGAACGACAGGCCAGACAGACGATCTTCCATCCGTTCCTCGTCGTCATATGGTAGCAAGAGTTCACCAAAGCCAGACCGCGAGGTCAACGAGACGATGGCAGCGATAGAGCCGGGAGGACTCGTCAGCCATAGTCTGCGGCGCACTCGATAGTGGAGGAAATGCAGGACAAATCCGACAATCCCGATGACGATCAGCATAGAGGTAAGAACGTGCGCCGGAAGTGCTCTGTGAGGAACAATGAGACCAACGAGTTCGGAGATCGGAGATTTGGACCTCACTCTACAAATAGACGTGGAATGTCAGACGTCAGTTGTGCAGGGATGGTCGTGTTGTTTGATTGGAAATAATTAGCCTGGGCAGCAACAGCGAGATGCATGGTCTGCAAACAAATTAAAAAGGATGCTACTAATCATGCATATGGATATACTCACATAGATCAAGTTGGTTGCGTTGAGGAAACCATACTGATCTTGAAAAACAGATGACGGACCCCCAGGCTGCTGGGCAGCATAGCGATAAATAGCATCAGGAATACCAAAATTTATAGCTTGGGCTCTTGAGGAAACAAAGAAATCGTTGCTCTGGCTAAACACAACTCTGCAGGGGCTTCAAACATCGTCTCCAAGAAATCGAACACAGGGACACCTACCCATTGTACGGGTGTCCACCTTGGAGACTTCCAGTGACATTATTTCCCTGTGCTGGTTCCTGTATCGTACAGGGGCCTAGAGCACCGTTGTTGAGATCCATTGAAGTCCCAACGACGAACGTGTTCAACGTCGGGTTACAATATACGCTCGCAACCTGAGGACTACTGGCGTTAAGGTAGAACCAGAATACGACGGGTTGAAACATAATGCCTAGATTCGATGAAGCGCAACTGCTGGCGTTGGTGACACTGTATTGCTCGGTTCCGTTACCAGGATTGAACACGTTGCCTGCAGTGCATCCACCAGGAAACGTTGCCGATGCAACATAGCTCCCATTCGTATTCACTACGTTGAGGGAAGAAGTGGTAACGCAGTTGACATTTGTCTGAGTAGCCGAGACGTTGACTGCGAGAGTACCGTTGAGGTAGGAGTCGGGTGGAGCCTAGCGGAGACACGTTCGAGACACGTTAATGAGGGTATACAAGACAGAACTTGCCTGAAATTTCTCTGCAGTCCATACGTTGCGGACAAATGGTGGATCTGCCAGATTGTCGTAGACTACGAGAATGAGAAAACACCCTGTTCATCACCGAAGTACGTACCCGAAGCAAGGACAAACTAACTTGGTTTAACTTGAGATCTTTCGCTCTAATAAGCGAATCACTTACTCCTGTGGAGGCAAAGAAAGCACTCAAGTCATCTATGGTAGGCGACAGGCCAATAGAATTTGTGACGAAGGCGGAGGTATCTATGGAACACGTGAACACGATGATACACATAGTCCATGGAGACGAACCAGTTGCATGAGG
Source organism: Leccinum rimulosum (assembly GCA_038091395.1). Classification (NCBI taxonomy): domain Eukaryota; kingdom Fungi; phylum Basidiomycota; class Agaricomycetes; order Boletales; family Boletaceae; genus Leccinum; species Leccinum rimulosum. Next base: position 9,569 of record JBBPOJ010000233.1, read on the forward strand.
AACCTGTCGTACTTGCAATAGTGAACCGGCTAGAGGTTGGAACAACACGGCAGCAAGTGCTATAAACGTAGAAACGATAATTATCAGATGCTTGTGTATCAGCGAATGATAGAGGACGGCCAATCGGCTGCGAAACATATCAGTAGGTTAGAGGATTAGGAGGCATGACGATCGTACTTCAGAGCAATCTAATTTTCTGATTCAACACACATTTTCACGAAGATGAAAATGAAAACTCACATAGTCAAGGAGGATACTTTGTGAGGCAGGTGCATTTCCCTCCGACAGCGTCACGTATGGCTATGAATAGCTATAGGACCGTCACAATTATCTCATACGACAAGGAGCGTACCTGGTACCATCGGAGCATCCAATCTGCAGTTTCCCAAAATAATGCAAGAGGGACGATGAGGAGCGTGGGGAAAAACGACTACGATCATGATTGTAAGGCATTGGAATCACTGATTTCATGTGCTCACCGTCAAAAACTGAGTGGAAACGAAGCTAAAGACGTTTTTAGCGGGGACAGCGAAACCTGTGTCCGTTGCATGATTGTGGTGGTTGTGAATTACGGTTAATGTACATACCGTTCTGCCTGTCTGACATGTGTAGTGCAACCTCCAACGCTATCCCAAGGAGTATGGTGACCACGGAGACCACGGAGACAAACCAAAATTTGAGTATGAAAGGTTCCTATGGTCAAGGCAGTCGTCGTCGGCAACAAAGTGAGCCATAGTGAAGCAGCGTACATATCGCGGTGGTCTCTCGTGGGTTGCTGGGGTGGGTATATGCTGGACAGTAGTTTGAAATCTGGGTGAGACAGGAGAACTACCAAACTTTCTCGCATCCGAGCGGTCATTCTCTGCACTCAAGCTCATGGCAAAGGGAGGATCTAGTGAAACCTCACAGCCTCGCCGCTAATTTGACGTGATCACAGCCTCGCGGTCAGTGGCCACGCACACCGCAAGGCTGAGCCAAGCGATCTTTACCGCAAGGCTCCAAGCGGTCTTTTGTACATCATATCATGCACCACAACCACACCGACGACTTTTTTTACGTCGTACATGCCGAGATCTCGAGAATAATTGGTGGGAATAAAATAATTCGTCGCCGCTTTAAAAATAAGCTTACAACCCTTGAACTCGGCTGGCACGTTCTCGTTTTTGACCACACCACCATCCATTCTTCGTGTACCAACTGACTCTTCTTCATCCTCGATGTACGTGTCTTTCTTTCTCCTCGTCGCGTATATGCCGTGTATTGTGCACACAGCGTGCACGACCTCTTTTCCTCTTCGCGTTCGGTGTCGAACCATCGAACCGTTTTCAAAAGTTCAATCCAATCTGATCGCTCTCTTTTTAGCATGCGTGAAATCGTCCACATCCAGACCGGCCAGGTGAGCCTGCAGCATTCAATCGCCATGTCATGTCACTTAACACGTGTTTTCGATCACAGTGCGGTAACCAGATCGGTGAGCCTTTTATTTTTTACTGCCGCCTAGTCTTTGTTCTTACTTTGGTCGAATAGGTGCCAAATTCTGGGAAGTAGTCTCCGAAGAGCATGGTATTGAGCGGGATGGTCTCTACAAGGGTACCAACGACATGCAGCTTGAGCGTATCTCGGTCTACTACAATGAGATCGGCTCCAACAAATACGTCCCCCGTGCTGTCTTGGTCGATCTTGAGCCTGGTACCATGGACTCTGTCCGATCGGGCCCCCTAGCTGGTCTGTTCCGCCCCGACAACTTCATATTCGGACAAAGTGGCGCTGGTAACAACTGGGCGAAAGGACGTAAGTCGTTCATGCCTTGCAACGCTTCTTTGCCACTAACGTTTGCTCCTCAGACTACACCGAGGGAGCGGAGTTGGTTGACTCCGTTTTGGATGTCGTGCGAAAGGAGGCCGAGGGTACTGACTGCCTTCAAGGTTGGTATTCTTTCAACCCCACTAAACTCGCGATATTGAAAATGGGCCACAGGTTTCCAACTCACCCACTCACTTGGTGGTGGCACTGGTGCCGGAATGGGAACTCTTCTGATATCCAAGATCCGCGAAGAGTACCCCGATCGGATGATGTGTACGTACTCGGTTGTTCCAAGTCCCGCTGTCTCGGATACCGTCGTCGAGGTGTGTTTCCTACATTTCTTTTTCCACATTTCGTTGACTGTTTTCAGCCCTACAATGCTACCCTCTCGGTACATCAACTCGTCGAGAACTCTGATGAGACTTTCTGTATCGATAACGAGGCTCTCTACGACATTTGCTTCAGGACACTGAAGCTTTCTACTCCCACCTACGGAGACCTCAATCACCTGGTATCTTTTGTCATGTCTGGCATCACTACTTGCTTGCGATTCCCCGGTCAATTGAACTCTGATCTCCGCAAGCTTGCTGTCAACATGGGTAGGTTACGCAACCAAGTTTGCCTTCGCATCGACTAACCATATCGAAGTTCCTTTCCCTCGTCTCCACTTCTTCATGACCGGCTTTGCTCCCTTGACCGCTCGTGGCAGCCAACAATACCGTGCTGTCACTGTTCCCGAGTTGACGCAACAAATGTTTGACGCCAAGAACATGATGGCAGCCTCGGACCCCCGTCACGGTCGCTATCTCACTGTAAGCTTGTCGATATTTTCTGTGTTCATGGCTAATCGTTCTCTTTATAGGTCGCTGCTGTATTCCGTGGCAAGGTTTCCATGAAGGAAGTGGAAGAACAGATGCAAAACGTCCAAAACAAGAACTCTGCTTACTTCGTCGAGTGGATCCCCAACAATGTGCTGTCGGCACAGTGTGACATCCCTCCTCGTGGTGTCAAGATGGCGGTTACGTTCTTGGGCAACTCGACTGCCATTCAAGAACTCTTCAAGCGTGTCAGTGACCACTTCACTGCCATGTTCAAACGGAAGGCCTTCTTGCACTGGTACACGCAGGAGGGTATGGATGAGATGGAGGTTTGTATTCATGCCATGTTGGTGGCGTTGTTATATACTCAATGCGGTTTATAGTTCACCGAAGCCGAGTCCAACATGCAAGATCTTATTGCTGAATACCAGCAGTATCAAGACGCAACGTAAGTTTGGTGGATCCGAACCTGTGGAAGCAACTGCTGACTTTTTTTATTCATTGCCAGTGTTGAGGAAGAGGGTGAATACGAGGAGGAGGTTCAACCGGAGGATGAGCCATAGACGTTAAAACTGTCACGCGACTCACGACTCTTCTCCGCCCGTTTCCTTGTTCTTTTTACGACGAAAACCTAGGTACTCGGATATTGGTGTCTCCTTTTTGTGTTTGATCCCTTTGTTTTTAATTTCACGCCATCGTTACCCTAGTCAGCACAAGGTGTTTCTTCTTTCCTATTACTCTGTACTCGGAGATCGATCACGAAAAATTCATCCCACCGGGTGGGTGTTATGACAAACTGAACTGCTGGCCCAAAACACGAACAAACAAGTTTAGTTCAAAACGACGAGTCTCAGGCTAGAGACATCTCACCATCATGGCGCCTGTATAATTCATTCTCTTCATGCTAAAATCATCGTTTCCGCGGCACCAATGTGTACAGGCGCAGCAACTTTTCATTGCAGCTCCTGAAGTGGCTTTTTGGTGCAATATGAATCGTCTATTTCAGGCGGCCTTCCTTTTGTCGGCGCGGGTTGCATTCTGTGCATTCCAGGCGCTAGGCGTAGACAAGAAAGTCGGAGGATGTACATATGTTGATTTCCATTGCATAGATTTACTCTGTCACCTTTCTTTTTTCTTAAACATTGCTCAATCGATGAACGTTAACAGTCGACAAGATACATCTATTCATAACGAGGGGTACACGACACTTTGACAACCGCGTTTTTCTACTGTACAGACCAGATCATCTTGAGAAGATACAAAAAGGGGATAGAGAAGAATACAGTGTTGTAATAACGCTACACCGTCATTTCCGTGGCTCGCCTTTTCGACACGAGGCACCTTTGCTACAAGAATACATACACGTGGTGAACACGGGGACACCTTGAGGCTTGCCCAAACGAACAGAAAAGAAGTTTTTTTTTAAAAAAAAGGGTACCGATCGAGGCTCACCAATCGTCGTCGGAAGAGTCGTCTACGATTTTGGGTTGAGGCGCGGACGGCTCATCGTTGGGGTCAAAGTCGTCGGGATTGGAGTCCGTGTCTGCCTCAGGCTGCTCCTGCTGAGCGTCCGGAGGAGATGAAAGCACATATGTACAGTCAGGCTGGCGAGACAACCGCTCCACGCGCTGCTCGTCGATCGCGAGGTCTTGAGCCATCGACATCCACATACGTAACTGCAGACTAAGGGCGGGAGGAGATAACGACTCGTCCACCCCACACGAAAAAGTCGGGAGAGAGGTACTTACAGGCTATCGTCGCCGGCGCATGTCTTGGTTTCTGACTGCATGCGCAGCACCTTGGCGCTCTGAGGGACGTTATTTCCCGGACTGGTCTCCATCAAGGTCTTGATGAGCTTTTGCGTATCCACGACGCTAGGTTCCGAGAAGATGTCAGGGTTACGGATATCCTGCTCCGACTTGCATCGATTCTGCCGTATCATCGTTAGACACGCTGACCGATAGACTACGATGAGGCGCACCTTGGCAGGGACGATCGGGAGCAGTTTCGAGAGCCCAGAGGGCCACGAGGTCACATCGATGCCTGCACGTGCAAGGACAACACGAGCCATTTCTTCGTCGTGCACAAGCAATATCAGAGGGATTCCGCTCTTGTTTGCGTCGTGCTTGAGCAGGTTTCGCAACCGGTCATAGAGCCCTTCCTGATCGCCCTTGACGATCTCGGAATGGTAGGGATTCTACCAAACCCAAGATCGAATAAAGTGGGCGACGCATTCAACGGATGCACGTTACCTTGGAGCCAGGATTCTTCAACCCCGTTTTCAGTTGGAAATGAACCGTGGATCCGGCGAGCTTCTCGAAAAAAAATGGAAGCAAGGCGTCCGTCCAGCCAATGTCGACCAGTCGAGGATCTTTGAGACGGTCGCTCCTGCACCGATTCTCGGCGTTCCACTCTCCGAATACCAGCGACACGACGCGTACGCTTCTGAGCCAGGGTGGCACAGCGAGGCCCACCTTGCCTGGCTCGAGTTCTCTTGTGAGGAGTCTGTACAGAGTTCTGTAGAGTAGCATCTTCAGAGGCAGACTAGCGGCGAGGAGATAACTTTCCATGTACCTTTGTTGTTCAAAATACGCCCTGTAATGAACGGCCGCTGTTCCTGCCTGGACATACCCTCGGTTGGCCTGACTGTTGTCCAGCGTTTTTTCGTCGTGTTCGCGCCTGTTCTTGTTTCGAGGTCTCTGCTTGTATGTCTTGATTTTCCCCGTAAACTCCTTGGGCGAGCTAAAGTAGATGGGGGACAGCGAAATAAAGTCGTCCGTATTCCACGGATCCCTCGGTAGAGTCTGACGGTGCTCATGAGCGAACTCGAGCGTCTGTTCGCCCGACATGAGCAGGTACGAAGCACCGGAGGGGAGGATTCCTGGAACGAATGAGACCACGGACGAGAGGCGAACGCAGCAGTAATACCCAAGACGAGCTCGATCGGGGAGTCCGGCCCCCCTGGTCGCAAGAGCTTTGATTTCGTAGAGAATATGGCTTCAATCAGGGGACTGTCGTCGAACTTTTTGTGGGTAAACCTATGGCGAGGTCAATCGTTTAGTGACATAAAGGGGGCCACTCGACTTGCCATTTGTTTGAGTGGGCTCTGTAGCCCGTCAACTGGTAGAATGACGACTCTATATACATTGGATCGTGGTGGTATAAAGACAAGGAAGTGGTGATGGTCTGATGGGTTGATGGCTGAGATGAGGCCCGGGTACTTATGGGTGATCGGGCACGCTTGCGACACGGTCACGTGGCTTCCCTTTCGGAAGTACATTGTATCCCAATTACTTACTACTTATCTTATCTTTCTGAGACAGCTCAGGCAGTTCAGATGATGTCGATGCCGCACCACTTTGACGTTCTTGCCTTTTTCCAGAGGCGGGGATGCCAGTACACCTCCTTGGGGTAATTCATGTAAGCCTGGAATGTTACTTTAGACGAGACTTGCCTTCTTCTTCTTCACGTTTTTCTTCGCGTTCGGACCCAGGTACGCGAGCTGCTCAATCTTCTGCCACTCCTCGTTTTTCCAGAAACCAGGCTCCAGCAAACTGATGATCGCATCTCGCACGTTCGCCTTGAGATCGCCTGGATGAATTTTTCTGGCTGCATAGTCGTGCTCCAACTCCTGGTATGTCTTGTCATGGCTCGGTCACCCGCCCTTCCCACATATGATCGTGAACACCGAGCCCTCTAGCGCGTCGTCTGTCACGAACGGGTTTTGCCAGAGATCCTGTCGACTCCTTGCCTCGCCCGTTTCGCCCCGTAACTGTTCCAGGCGTTGGGTATCAGCATGGCCTCGATGAATGCGAGTAACCCGTTTTCCGTTACGCCCTTTTGATTTTTCTCTTCACAGCGTATCCAAAATGCTATCAAGTTCAGTCACAAGGCTCACCCGAGACATGTCTTGCGGCATTGCGTCCATTTCTGGCTGAGGAGGCACAACTCCGCACAGAGGTCACCTTGGTTATAGAGTGTCTCAGAAACGCTCGACGTTTCCATGCGACCGTTAGTTTCATCGCCGACACTGGCTTGAACTCCTCGTTCGATCTCGGTGAGTACACCATTTGTACTCCTCGCTTCTACCTTGCGCTAGTGATATAAATATGGCCATATATTATTTTTTCAGTTTGTGATTTGAAAAACGGAGAGTCAGCAAATACAAGAACTTGCCAGTTTCGAAGTGGAACGGAACGCTGATCAATGTCGTCGAACGCCGCAGCTTGTCCAAATGCGGGAACTCGCCAGGTTCGAGGAAGCGGCGCCTGCTCTCCTGACAGTGAATCCGACATTGTCACGGAAGTCTTGCATAATGTAGGTTACCGTACTGCAGGGAGGAGACCGCGATTCAAGCTGGCCAATTAATCGATCAGACGCACGGCATCTACCCCGGACCGCAAATTTTTGATCAGTCGAGCGCACCAGCACACTCAGGCTCGTCCAACGGTTTCCTTGTCCTCCCACGACTGTCTGCACAAATTGAGTTGTTGTAGTACAGAATCTCACTTTAAGCCTCGAGGAAGCAGCGACGACTCGGACCCGGTCTGATTGCACTCAGGCTTGTCCGGCTTCCTTGGCACGGCTGCCGCGTTGGGCGCGGGAGTGGAAGGGAGTCTTTTACTTTGCTTGTCAGTGGGCAATGGGAATGGCCTGACCCACCCGGGCCGGGTAAAAATATAGGATTTGATGATGTAATCGGTGCGGATTGGCTGTTCCTGGATGTTCCGTCACGCCATCGTAATAATTCATTTTTTTTGGCTTAAAAAGGGACTTTGATCGCGTCGAGTCTCATCAGACCACCATGGCGTTCAACGCGACCATTCACGACGCCGTTCATCCCCTCTACGCTAACGTTGCGTTATCTCAACTTAGTGGGTTGGAACAGCTATGGGCGGCGTGGTATATCTGGATTGACAATCCCATCATTGCTACTGGTCTCATGAGCTTTTTGCTCCACGAGGCGAGTCGCGTTCTCGCTGCACTCGGTCGTGCTTTCTGACCGCTATCCACAACTAGATTGTATACTTTGGACGTTGTATTCCATGGATCATCATCGACGCCATGCCATATTTCCGCAAGTGGAAGCTTCAGCCCAACAAAGTCCCGACTCCTCAAGAGCAATGGGAGTGTACGAAGCAGGTCCTCTTCTCTCATTTCACTATAGAACTACCCGCTGTCAGTCTTTTTCGTGTTCTTGACTGCTTAAAACCACTGAATACGGTATTCAGATCTGGCTGTTCCACCCTATGGCAGAGAAATTGGGCATGCAAACCTACCAGGTACCCTTCCCGTCCTGGCAGACCATGCTGCCGCAAATTGCTCTCTTCTTCGTGTTTGAGGACATGTTCCACTACTTTGGTACGAACGAGTCGTTTTCTACGTTGCGTTTCCCTGACAAGCTCTTGTTTAGCTCACCAAGCTCTTCATTGGGGACCGTTGTACAAGCATATCCACAAGATCCACCACAAGTACTCGGCCCCATTTGGACTGGCTGCAGAGTATGCCCACCCTGCGGAGGTGTTTATCCTAGGTACTGGCACCATTGCTGGTCCCATTCTCTACTGCTATTTCACGAGCAACCTGCACATCTTCACCGTTTACCTTTGGATCACGCTTCGTCTGTTCCAAGCCATTGACGCACACAGTGGTTATGGTTCGTGTCGTTTGACTCGCTCAGGATGCAGCATCGCTTACGTTTTTGCTTCTAGACTTTCCCTGGTCGTTGCAGCACATTGTGCCTTTCTGGTCGGGTGCTGAGCACCACGACTTCCATCACATGGCATTCACGAACAATTTCTCGACCTCTTTCCGGTGGTGCGATCGTCTGTTTGGCACGGACAACAAGTACCTCGAGTACCGGAAGCGTGTGGATGCAATCAAGGCCGGCATGAAGGGCAAGAGCAAGGCCGAGCTGGAAGCTGCGGAACGTCATCTGATTGAGCAGGTGGAAGAGGAGGGGTACCGTGCTGAGGCGATTGCCGAGGGATCTGTCAAGCAGGTCAAGGTACAATAATTTAGAGACAAATGTCGAATAGACGATACCAATACAATACCAACGCTGAATAACTTTACTTTTTGTCATGTTGCTCCCTCCAGAGATGCTCGAGCTCGTGCTGGTGCACCCTTCTGGGAGCCCGGGGGCGATCTCGTTCCAACACTTGATAGTTCTGTATGGAAAGTCAGGCGTTCGCTCAATTGTAAATTCAAACAGACGTCGGTTGCAGGACTATCAGCTCACTTCGAACCGCACACTGTCCAAGTGTAGAGCGTAGAAAGTAAAAACGTCAGACAAATGTTTCGAAACGTACACCAAAATCTCACAATAACATATATTGTGTGATGCGAAAAAAAAAATTAAAGTTCACCACGCACGACCCCTGTTACACACAGGCCCTTTGCAAAGGGTTTGCTCCGAACAGCCCCGTCCGTACACTTTAATTATCCTTGGGGGACGGTCACCATGACTATTGTTGGTGAGCTAGGGCTGGGGTCGAAGTTCGCAGAGTCATAGGGGGCATTTTTGATCCGGGAGCTGGTTCCTTCACGTCGTCGTCGTGTACCTCCACGCGTTTGTACAGGTGTGTATGGCTCCACCAAACGCGCACGTAAACACATATACCTGTGGAACCCTTGTGCGTCTCGCACTCGCACTCCGAGTCCAGCGACGCACGGCAACGACGCCGTGTTGCAAAAGTGCGCTTGCATGCCTGTCACTGCAACACGGTGTGACCGTCGTGCGAGCGCGGTCGGGTGCCTCCGCGTGCAGGTGAGGACGAGGGCGTACGCACGTCGATGTGGACATACAGAGGGATGACGAGGACGAGGCGTCGTGTGCTCTCATTCTGTCGAGAGCGCATAGCAGTCATTGCACGCGCAAGCGAACGACTCGAGGCGTGTGCGCTAGTAAGTAGATTAAGAAACCAAGTATGCTGCAGCTGAGACATGGCTGCATAACTCTGGGGAAATTGTAGTTGAGGGTGGACTTACAAGTTCGCAAAGGATGCAAGGTTAGACGTCAGAGGAGATGGCGTACCGTAGGTCATCGTTAATCTGGTGACCAGACCAAGACTCTAGGAGGTCGATTCTAACGCGTACATACCTTGCGACGTTTGAAATCATTCGAGCGCTCTACGTCTAGCGCCGGTGACCAAACCACATATGGTTAAATGAACCTACACCGCCGCTTCAGTAAAAATCCTACACTCACGAACTCACCTCATCATGCCAGAGCATTTTCGGAGTACATATAAAAAATACAGAGGTCACAAGCTTGTATAGTCCATCGTGTCCTCTACATCGGCGATGCGGGTGCTGTAGTAGTCTTTAACGGACAAACGGGGTACTCACCGAGATCGGCGAGGTGTTCAAGCCCGTGTCGGCAATGAGACTGACGGTTGCAGGAAATCGTTTAGCGTTTTCATGTCCGTGGAGGGTGTCGAGGAAGGGGCTATCGGTGAGCGGGTTTGGTAGTATGGGCGATATGTTTGGTTTTTTGACCCATCAATCGCCTGGGCCTGCACGTGGAGGCCAGTAACAAGGAGTAAAAAACAGGCAGACTTGTTCGACGGTCCCCCGGATGTGACTGAATGGGTGATTTAAACTGAGTCTTCGATATCTCGACGTTTTGCTGGAGGCGTAGGAGACAGCTCGAGCACTGCAAACTTTTTTTGTCGTGGCGTATCTCTGGGCAAACGTGAGCGTGGTGCCACTGGTGGGACGAGTGGGACGACCACATACCTATTGACGTCTTGCTGTCACCCTCGATGCCAGCGTCGCGGGCGTCACTGAGGATGCGCTTTCGGATGCAAGGGAGGTGAGATTGGCGGAGCTGGGGGTAAGCTGATAAGTCATATTGGAATTGCTGCCGGCCGGAGTCATATCTAGGCGAATGGCGTTAGCCGACAGCGAACCGAATTACTTACCTTGTCCTCGAACTCGTCGTCATGAAGCAGCCGGTATCCGGGTACTTACTTGCCTCCTCAGGCTGGACTTGTGAGACTTCCATGCTGCCGGCATGGCTTGAAAATTGACATATGATAGCCATGATGCTGGGAGGTCTATGTATTATGATTGATCATTTTTTGCAGATAAGCAAGGAGACCTACTTGTATTACAACATCGTTCAAGGACAATCAGACAACATTCTTCTTGATACAGAGTATGATGTAGCCAGCTAGTAGATAGGACAGTAATCCGAGTCAGCGAGTCGATCATATCTTCGAGTCTTCGATGCGGCCTAAAGTAGACATGACGGAATGCTGACAACCTCTCCACCAATCAAGAGTATCCATCCCACGATCGTAAGGTGTCCGTAATTTACAAAAATCACAAGCATTCATTTCAGCCATTCCGCAGGTTTGAACAAGCTACGATATCGGCCGGGCAGCGTGTTGATCTATACTTATCAATCATTCTTCCCAGCAGAATTTCCAGCGCTGCTCCCGAATAACTATCGCTGTTTCGCTTACACCTCGTCGAGAGTCTTATCCCAACATGGTGTTCAATGCGACCGTCGCACTGGCTGTTTCATGACACCGTTTGGGCCGAGTCTCGTCTCGTTGCTCCAACTCCACTGATCGGAACAACTATGGACACCGTATCTGACAACAACTTACCAAGCACTCGAATAGACTCTTATCGATGAAATGGTGGCACTTTCCTCGCTGATTGCAGCTCTTGAATCCGAGCCAAAAAAGGATTAAGGGTCCTAGGGTCGTCTCACCAACGTAAGCGTGCTTGAGGCCGCCACCCAAATTGTGCTCAATTTTTTTTACCGATGCGGCTAGCTGCCGAGCAGACTAGCTCCCGAATGTGACCCAGGATCGGTTCCGAGTTACCGGGGCTTCGTTTCCTTTTTAAAAGGGACGTTGTATCGCGTCCTTGGTCTCGTCGACTCAGTCCCATCCCACCATGGCGTTCAACGCGACCGTCGTAGCTGTTCACGACGCCGTTCATCCCCTCTACGCTGATGTTGCGCTATCTCAACTTAGCTTGATAGAACAGCTATGGGCGGCCTGGTACATATGGATCGACAATCCATTCCTTGCCACCGGTCTCATGAGCTTTTTGCTCCACGAGGCAAGTCAGGTTCTTGTTGTACTCGGTCATGTTTTCTAACTTCTATTCACAACTAGGTTACATACTGGGGACGTTGCATTCCATGGATCATCATCGACGCCATGCCCTATTTCCGCAAGTGGAAGCTTCAGCCCGGCAAAGTCCCTACTGCTCAAGAGCAATGGGAGTGTACGAAGCATGTGCTCTTCACCCATTTCGCTATCGAATTGCCCGTCGTCAGTCTTTTACGCATTCTTAACTATTCAAAATCACTGATACGGTGTTTAGATCTGGCTGTTCCACCCTATGGCAGAGAAATTGGGCATGCAAACCTACCAGGTACCCTTCCCGTCCTGGAAGACCATGCTGCCGCAAATTGCCCTCTTCTTTGTGTTTGAGGACATGTTCCACTACTTTGGTACGGACGAGTCATTTTTTAATGTCGCCTCTACCTAACAAGCTGTTGTTTAGCTCACCAGGCTCTTCATTGGGGACCGTTGTACAAGCACATCCACAAGATCCACCACAAGTACTCGGCTCCATTTGGAATCGCTGCCGTGTACGCCCACCCTGCCGAGGTGTTTATCCTCGGTACCGGTACTATTGCTGGTCCCATTCTCTACTGCCTCTTCACGGGCAACCTGCACATGATCACCGTTTACATTTGGATCACGCTCCGTCTGTTCCAAGCCATCGACGCACACAGTGGTTACGGTTCGTTGTCGTTTGATTCGTTCAGTGTGCAGCATTGCTTACGGTTTCGCTCCCAGACTTTCCCTGGTCGTTGCAACACATTGTGCCTTTCTGGTCGGGTGCTGAGCACCACGACTTCCATCACATGGCATTCACGAACAACTACTCGACTTCTTTCCGGTGGTGGGATCGCATGCTCGGCACGGACGACAAGTACCTCGAGTACCGTAAGCGTGCGGATGCGCTCAAGGCTGGCATGAAAGGCAAGAGCAAGGCCGAGGTAGCAGCTGCCGAGCGTCGTCTGATTGAATTGGTGGAAGAGGAGGGACACCGTGCAGAAGCGATTGCCGAGGGATCTATCAAGCAAGTCAAGGTTCAATAGCTTGTTGAGGACTATTAGTAGTTAGAGCCACCCCCCCTCCCCACGATATGTTTTCTCTTCAGTCATTTTTCATGTAGAGCACATTTCTTTAGATTTCACGAAGTTGAATGTCACATCGATCCATGCAGTGTTGGTTCGTTTCAGATTGTGTGATGACGTGCAGACGTGACGATTCCTCCGTACAGTACACCGCTCTGTGACATCATCCCTTGGTTAGAGAGATGTTGCTTCCTACAGAAACGCTCGAGCTGGTGCTAGTGCAACTTTCTGGAAGCGAACTGGTCCCAACGCTGACGGTCTGTTCCGTCTTCCACCACGTCGCTGCTCGCGTGCTCTATCGTACGCTGGTCGACCTTCCCCCAAAGCAATCTCTCCATCTCATCAAAACACTCGCCCGTGGCAACGATGTCTATCCCCGTCTCGTCCATCGCTTCGACCTCGAATGGAACAACTCCCAATTCACAGCCAACTTTCTCCGTCTCCTCCATCGCACCCTCCAGCGACTCACCCGCCTTTCGTACCTCGGCCTCGACTTCTCCCCCGCAGACAACACCTCCGCATTTGCGTGGATCCTCCAGGGATGTTCCTTCTCTCTCAAAGTATTCACCACCTCTATGCGCTGCGACCCCGTTCTAGCCCGCTTCTTCGAGACTCAGCCCAACATCGTCGAAGTCTGCCTCCGCGGGATCCCACCCTCAGGAGTCACTGACACCGTGACGTCGGACAACAACAACAAGGACGCAGAGGACCACACGTTCACGCTCCCCGCGCACGTACTCCCGCGTCTCAAACACTTTCGCAGCGTCCACCCCTCGCCTTTTATCGCCGCCGCCTTCGTACGGGGCCGCCCCGTCGAGAGCGTATCCATGTCGCTCCATCCCGAAGACGCGACCCAATCGCTCGACGCGCTCCTCCTCTCCTCACGCCCCCTCCGACGCCTCACGGTCCTCTCGTTCGACTTTGAGTCGCCCATCGCGCTCATCGCCGAGATCTCGACGCGTTTCCCGATGCTCGAGGCGTTGCACGCTGTCGTGCTCAGGCGGCAGTCTACGTATGCAAGTTGTCCCCCGCGTTTTTTTTTCAAGGGGGGGGTTACTTATTTTCTATCCCCCACAACTAGGAACTTCTCGTCGAAACTGCGCCCTCGTTGAGCCACTTTAAGGCGCTTCGGTATCTTACGTTTATGGCCCCTGGGTCACGCGAGGACGAGCCGCCGGAGAACGAGTCCAAGATCGCGACGCTGTGGCACCGGGCGTGTCCGACGCTCAAGACGATCATTCTACCCAAGGGGGTTGTGTGGGGGTACGTCGACGGACGGTGGACGTCTCTCCAGGACGAATTGTGAATGTGCAAAGCGGGTGTGGTATGGCTATGAGCATGGCGTTGACGTTTGAGGGCTTGCGGTGGCGGTAGAGACTTGAGATACGTCGTCGGAAGGTGTGTTACAATACGTTTTTGAACAACAGCCGACCCTGTAAGTCGCAGGACGTATTTGCTGATTCGTTTTCAGGGGTGGCGGACGTATAGGCACGTTGGAAAGAGACACTTGACTGTACGTACAGTACGCGGTGTAATGTGAAAGGATACCCCGCTTGTATCACCCGGTTGTGGAGCTTGAAATAAAGACAAGGCGCGTGTTGCGTTTAGTATCATCGCATCCCCAAGGGACGGGCGCTTGTTGCTTGCCACCAGCGTCATAGCATTCATGATCCCACGCGCGCTCGGAAGCCATCTCAGCGCTCCGACCTCGCCGAGGTGCGTTGGCCAGTTTGGCTGCGCACGTGTGTAGTCTCGGATCGAGATGATGGAGATGATGGAAACGACCTGGATCATTGTTCGTCTCATTGTGGTTTCCACTGCCGCATCCGCATCCATGCCATCACGTCACGCTCCATCATGGCGCCGCCGTCGCTCTCGCCAGTAAGTAACGCGTAACGTTCCACCCCCTCCGTAAAGTTCCGCAAACGTTGAGTTGATTATGTACATATTATCCTAGCGCTGCGTTGCGGCCGATTACGAGCGCGCGCGTGTTTACCGCGCGATATCTGTGCGTTGACGACGAGATCGGAGATGAGGTGACTTTATGTTACGCACGCACGAACACGCACGACACGACACACGCCCGCCATCAATGCATGCGGTAGGATGAATCCATCAACTTGGCTCTCCTTAGCCCTCGACAGATCGAAATGAACCGCCTCGATCAATGAATGGTGTTCCCCCGGCTAATACCGCGTGGCTCGCATCAGCCAATGATTTCTATTATCTACACACACACACGAGTCATACAAGTCAGAGACAAAATGTTCCATGAAAAAGAGAGAAAAGAGAGGACGGATCGGTTTAGCACGTAAATACGGTGGTGACATAGTGTTACGAGGTAGATATACGATGATGATGTAAGTATACGGCGGCGGCGGCAACGACATACAGTAGAAAAGACGCAATCGGGAAGAACAAGATTAACACACATACGGCTGACGAAAAATAGCAAGAGAATCAAAAAGACAAGGAAGAAGAAATCAGACGCGGCAACCTCAGTCGTGGCCATCTAGATAGTCCCAGGGAATGACGCGGCAGTCGGACAAACGCGAGTTTCAACGCCAAGGTCGACGTGGCCAGAGAAACCCAACGACAAGACAGCCACGCTACTGAGCAAGCCAGCAAGGACGACCTGGGATATGTTGGAGGCCGAGCAGAGGAGAGGACAGAGGAATAAAGCACAGGAGTGGTGAGATAAACAGCAGAGAAACCACGGAACGGATAATAGCCAAGATGCCCAATATGTATACTTTTTTTTGGCTTTACTTTTGTACAGGAGGGGGGGTATCGTATGCGAATCATCGCTGAAGAGGAGGAGTGTCGATGGCAGGGTACGGGGACATTTGCACATGCATTTGCAATGCTTGATGCTGCTGCTGGGCCCGGAGATACTGTTGATGGGCAGAGGTGTACATCATTTGCTGTTGATACTGTTGAGCATACGTCGGAGTCGAGGTACCTGTCACGGGGGTTGTCTGGCCGCTCGCCAAAGGAGTGGACTGCCGTGAGCTTGCAGCCGAGGTCTTGCCGTGAGCGTGTTGCAAGCATTCGTGCTGCCCGCTAGCGAGCAAAGCGAGACCTATCGCGCCGTGATCGCCCGAGTGTTGATAGTGGTACCGGAGCCCGTTCATGTTCTTGTACCGGCGCTGGCAGTCGGATACACCACATGCAAAGGGACGGAGGCGACGTTCTGCCTCGCGTTCTACCTCGCGCAACTCACCCTCGGTGATGACGTTATCGTCCTCTCCTGCAGCCTCTCTAGCTGAGCGCTTGCTTGCCAGCAATGCCTGAACTTGCTCGAGATCCTTGGGAGGAGCGAAATTGCAGCTGCCGTGTGTCATGTGGTACTTGAGCCCGTTTGCCTGCTTGTAGCTCTTGTTGCAATTGGGCTTTGGACAGCGGAAGGGTTTCGAGAGCAGGAGGGACGATGCGGGACGAGAGAGGGTTGTGCTAGCGCGGGGGCTGCTCTGGTGCGACGAAGAAGACTTGCCCGAGTCGGACGACTGACGGACGGAGCTTGCGGGGGAGGGGACGCGGGAGTTGGCGGGGGTGTTTACAGTGGAAAAGACGACTGCGGGTGGGAGACAGCCATAGGGGCTTGGGGGTTCTGTTGTTGGAGATACGGGTGCTTGGATGTCGTCTGAGGCAGGAGGAGAGGGTACTGTGCCGGGCATGGATGAGGAGTAATCGGAGTAGCCTGCGTAGACATTGAAGGGATCGGGGTTTTTTGACAGATTAGGAAGGCTGTTTCGTGAGGACGGGAAGGCAGCGATGGAGTGACCATGGATGGAACGTGTCGGAAGGACGGTTGTTGTCTCAAAAGCTGAAACAGGTGAACGGGGGGAAGCGTCCTTTGCCGAAAGACCGAAATGGTTAAAGGAATTGGCAGGGTGTGAGGAAAGCGGTGTTGTGAGAGGCGTATCTGGAGGGGAAGCGCCTGCGGAAGACGGGGAGCTTGAATGATCGACATCGAGCTCCATGTCGTCAGGATCGAAACCGCCGTGTTGGTAGTTTGGGAAGATGTGGTGATTTTGATCGGGGAGGTAAGCGAGCGACTGAGAGCGGAGTTGTTGCCGTGTTGCGGGCAAGGCGGCGACCGGGTGCTGTTGGTGAGAGCGGCCGAACTGGTCTACGACGACGACATGGACCTCTTCAAAGTGCTGTACGAGAGCGTGTAGATCGTCTATTTGCAGACCGCAGCAGGAGTAGTTGCGACACTGTGGAGGGGTGAGGTAAGAGCGGGGTGAGTGGGGTGTTCACGCACGAGCTCGTCCTCGCGGTCAAAGGCGGAGAGGGCATTAAGAATCGATCCACGGTCGCTTTCGATTGAGGAGGATAGCTTTGCACACTTGAAGTCGCTTGGACTGTTGCGGAGATGGAGGGGGAGAGTACAGAGAGAGCAGGAGAGAGACTCACTCTAATGGGCCGAGTAGTTGACCTGGTGAACAACCTGGATAGAAACGACTACCGAATGAGCCAGCACGCCACGATATCGGAGAGCCGAGAAAGTAAGAGGCGGGAGGTGAACAAGTTGGGATTGGCAACGCCATGATATGATTGTGAGGGGGTGGAACTTGAGTGCGTTTACAACTTGGCTTTTAGTACCAATCATCAACTCCGATACCAATTCAGGTAATCTCACACGCTTACTTAACCGGTCCGATCATTCACAAATACTTCACAACAATTCACGGCACAGCTATCCCGCGCCTCTCCCCGACGCATGCACAGCCTCAGGTTGTTGGATTCGCCATCATATCGACGTTGCTACCGCAGTGGATCGAGAGGTCGATACAGCGGGCGTGAAACCCAATTCATGACCCGGCCATTACGTCTTGTCTGCTTCCCAAACGTACGTTTCTGGAAATCTCCCCCCTCTCTCGACGTCTCGAGGTTAAACCAATACCCAAACGTCCTACCCGCGACGCTGTTCGCCGCCTATCAAGCCTGTCTGCCTTGACCGTTTGACATGTCTCCGCCTCAAACTAACGCGGACTTGCACTCGCAAAGGTCATCATGAGGTGCCGGCAAACCTGCCGGTTAACGCGGCGATGTGGCGCATCAGCTCGGAACCTCTAGTCGTTCAACTATGCATTTCTACCATGCTGCTAGACCGGTCGAGACCACTGCCGGTGAACCGCTCAACTAATACCACAGCGGTGCACCCCGCTCCCGGTGCTTTGCCTACCGAGCGACGGTGAGTGTCACAGCGTCGACATAACAGATTGCAAGATAAGTGGTCAGGCCAATTGAATTGAATTTAGAATGCATGACATGATGACGATATCATCCCATTCAGAATCTCGCATTCTGAGGGACTCGTTTACGGAACCATTCTTGACAGAACCAGACTCCGCGCGTCAACGCCGTCCAATTATCGCAGCCTTTCTCTCTCATCCCCCTTGTCCCCTTACAGTCCACACGACGTGGCCCCGCAAGGTTGGACGGCGGTCGTGCATGTCAATCATATGCGATGCTTACATACCCGTCCTGCAGCCCTGAATAAAGACCTCATTCAATTCGCCGGTGAACACGGGAAATTGCATCCACTGAGGGCCTTCAGAACCTTGTAGCTGATTGGTCACAGCTCCCGTCTTCCCTGACGCGCCAGCGCCTCATTGGTCGGCCAGTTCACTCCTACGTCTTCCCCGTGGGCAGTGCTACCGCCCTCACGCTTGCCCGCCATCCTTGGTCGGTCGTGGGACTCATACCCATGTCAGTCTTGGAGAATCCCTCGGGACGTCGTCAAGAACCGTTGCTATCCGAGGAGGCGTGTTGATCATCCGTCCCACGCCGCCCACTCTCTCTCCACGCGATCAAGTCTTCTTTCACACCATGTGGTTTGCGAAACGATGCACAACAATAGACGATAGGGGCGTGGCCCCCTGCCTCATCGTTTCACCAGTATCAGAGGTGCACAGTCGCTTCGAGACAAGTATGTGCATATAGCAAGGGTCGAAACCCGAACCCGTCGTTGCAAACCTGCGCACCCACATTCTTATCGTGGCTCCCGTTTCAACGTCGATTTCGTTCAAGTTTCCTCGTATGTTCTGTGGCACAGCATGCATGAATCCTTCGAATTCGATTTTCGGGGCCCCAACTCTATCTGGGATACTGCTAATACATACTCGTCCCCCTCGGCCACGCCTCAGACCCTGATTGGATATGGTCACGGCAACTTGGTTGTATAACCGTAGGAGGGAACATGGCGTAGTCGTTATCTGCGGCGACGGACGATGGGGGAACGCCCACAATGTTCATCAACAACCAGTTCCCCGCGCCTAATATGGGCGTCTGCTAGTCGTGATCCTCGTTTGCACGGAACTTTGCGCAGAGACGTATCATAGGGTTCTGTTGTTGTCCCCCCTTCCTCCCCCTCCTCACACGCACTTTCGCCGCACTGTCGACCTTGTCCAAGTTCATGTACATATGACGTTGGGTCGCAACTCGGCACCGCCCGTCTTAAATGGACGACGTCACGCTCCGTATTTCCGCCATCGCCATAGAATCATTATCCAAAGAACCGAGATCGTCGCATTCGGACCCTGGCCTCGAGGCCCGGCCCTCATGAGATTTCAGAGAAAGAAGAAGTTGGGTGAGAGCCCCATCATGATGGAACTTACTCTATCTTTTCCCAGTGCCGTTTTCGGAGCATACCGAAATCCCAATAGATGTCGTTAGAGTGCGTCATCCCGAAGTTGGTTTCGCAACGCTGCCAGTGCGACCAGGCTTTCAACAGGTCGAGGTGATGTTTGTTGGGCCGTCCCACGGAGGTGCCGTACGCGTACGCACGCGCACCGTTGTCCCCGGAGATGGGGCGTACTTGTCGACGTGGACGCCCTCTTTGGCGTACTGGGAGATGTGGGAGATCCCTGTCTGCGAACCCGCGGTTCTATCTAATGAATTACCTCCCCACGTTCGTCGTCGATCGTTGCGACGCGGGGTATGAACGCTTCTGCCCCCCACGGTGGTTCGTCACACCGGCACATCATGATCGTACACATCATGCGAGCCGTTGGGTTCGTCGTGGGAGATCTCTCTCTCACTCACTTGGCGAGCCAAGGCACCGCGTGAGTATGTATCTCCGAGTCGTTCGAGACTTGGCGCTGAAATCCTACTCCAAAGCGGGGGATCGAGATCGAGTTTCTGTTATCTCTTTCTCTCCATATCGCTATCGTTCTGTTCTCTCTCAGTCACGGCGTTATATCGTGTCTTTCTTCTCGGGCGCGTCCGAGTCCAGGGCTAACACAGGACGGGAAAAGTGGGACGATGGGATAGGATATATGGCAAGCAAGGACTTTGGTGGCCGTGCGTGGAGGACAAGATCCCATGGATGGTGACATTGGGAAACCCATCCCCCCCGTTCCGTCCTCGCGTTCGCGCTCTCTGTGTGCCTCTCTCGGTTTGGGTTTGGCGACGTCATCGGAACGATTCTTTTTCATTGCGAGACAGAGTGTTTTGTCGAACAGGAACAGGGGGCACGCGAACCCTGAGACGGCGGGCTTCGGGCTTCAGGCTTCAGGACACGCTTCAGGTCTTCAGGGGTCCACCGGTCCATCGGTCATATTGTGGACGCGTGTGATCATGATCACATGGCCACCTCCGAGTCGAAATGGAAACTCTGTGTTCGACGCCGATTTGTGGCTTGTCGATGCTGACGCTGGCTCTCTCCATTTTGCCTCTACCGCGAGCCGTTAGCGACTGTGAGTTATATTTACAACCTTTCCCCCAAGTTTGCTCGTTTCCTCACTATTCCCGGGATGTCATCGTTGTAGAATCACGATGGACTTCTTTTCCGTTACAGCGCCCATCAGACCAAGTTGAACGAGCACCATTGACTTTTTACTTGTGCTTAATTGCTTCACAGGCAAGGAACTGTTTCCAGTCAATAACTTGGTGCCGTCGGACGTCTTCGCAGCACAGTTCATTATGGATTTAGTAAGTTACTATGTCACTTTGCATTAAATTATATGACAACTTACTTAATATTACTCGGACGTTTTTGAAAACCGCCGGATTATGGATAACTTCTTTGCACCCTTGACTACCCGCCGTTTTCAAGGTTTTTATCTTGCCCCTCGTCGTATGGTACGTCCCTCAGCTGGTCGCCTAACACAAACGTATACCTATCGCCCATCTATCTATTCTAATCCTCCAAGGCTCTAAGAGATGATCCGCCGACGCGGCCATCAACTGACTACACCCGAATAACGGTTCCCCCTCGATGTACGTATATACTATGAACTCGTGGCCCCGAGGGAAATGTTGTGGACCGCGCCCATAATGTGGCCATGTGCAATTTCTTTTGATCTATTAGAAACTCCCGTGATAGTTTGATTTCCAAAAGGTTTGGAAGTGACTTGGGGGTACGTACACACTTTTTCGCCGTATGTTACACTACGGGGTTCCTTGCCCTCTCCCCTCCACTCTCTCGCCGCTTGCTGCGTCGGGGCCTCCGTCGGCCTATGTAACTCGTCACCGTCTAAGTACTGTTAAGTCGCTAAATCATACCGAGGTGTCTGGGCAAGTTGTCAAACAATATCCCCATGCAGAAGAAAAAATGTGACGGGAAATGGATACATTACCAGGTACCCTCCTGCTGTCGGAAAGTGGACCTATGATATTCCTTCTCCGTTCTTTCTACACAGGTGATCGGTGAACGTCAATCTCTCTCTCTCTCTCTTTTTCTTTTTTTGGATCACCATGGTCTCCGTCGCTCCCGACGGCGTATGTTTCTATCTCCATCGAGTCGAGAATTCGGTAGCGGTCGTCGTCGTCGCTGTGCAGACGGGGATTCACAGGGTTCAATCCATCTACTCGGCTCCATTTTTTGTTGTTGCTACGCGGGTCGCTGTCGTTGTATGACGTCCGTGCCCAAAGTTCCCCCCCCAAGTTGACTTGACTCACACGGCGCGGTTGTCGTGGTCAGCCGGACTTTTTCTGTACATACTGGCCATGGGTGAACATCTTCCTCACGTTCGTCTTGTCCCGTCGTTGTTGCAGTACATTCGTTCGTTGCACCAAGATCGATTTTGCATTGCGTGACAAGTTGTCTCTCACCAGAGATTTGCTCCACCCACTTCGTGTGCGATTATCAGCCGTGTTGTGGCACGGACGAAAAAGTACTGTCGGTACGATCGAGGAGACTAGGAAAGAGCAAGGTTGAACTGGAAGCCACCGCTGTTCTCTCCTTGTGGGATAGCGTGCTGAGACGATCGCAAGAGGAATTCACCAAGTAGACGTTTCGCTTTGGAAAAACTACCTTCGGAGGAACATGGGTTTTCGGTTGTGGTGTGATTCGAGAAACTTGTTCCTCGCTTTCGATTCAGGGTTCGAAGTTGCATGCTCCTACCCTAGCCATGGCGAAGTGCTGGTTGCCGTCAACAAAGTTCTCGACATTCAATCCAGCCCATTGTGGCGTGCAGTGGCGGCAAGCACGATGCATGTACTTACTGATATCCTGGTTCGCGTACCACAGGCATGACATCTCCAAGCAGAGACATGTACAGGGAAAACAGTGAATTGCCGCAGCGATATGATATATCAGTACAGTTATGGAGGATGAGGATACTGCGCTAGTACAGATTGTGGAGGATGGGTTTGGTAGTGTTGGTGATGGGATTGCTGCGCGTACGGTTGTTGTTGCTGCGCAGTCCCGGTTGTGAGTACGAGAGGCGCCGCTACATCATCGCTAAAAAAAAAGAAGGAATTATCAAGTTATTGCACGGGGAAACGACGATGCTTCGTCACTACCTACCCAAATACAGTCTTGATGAGGTCGTCTAGCATGACCTCCTTTTTCAGCTTTTCCTCCCGTGCTTGGGCACGCACCACTCTGTATATACATGTCACACCGGTGCTCTGGCTCGTTGGTTGGTACATCGACTCACCTCAGTTCCTCGATGAGCGCAGCGTGGGTCTCGAGCGCGTACCGCATTTTCGCCTTTTGAACGACATACTTGACGAGTGCTGGCGAACGGCCGAGTACGAGTCCTGTCTGAGGATCCACAAGCCGGACAAGATGTAGAGGCAACCCATCGTCTTCCTCCTCGTCTTCCGGCGCGTCATCGGCATGCTCCTCCTGGTGTGGAGCTGCGTTGTCAAAGTAGTCGGCCACGGGAGCACCCGCCTCGGAGGGTGATCGAGGTTCAACTTTGAAGGTGTTGAAAGCCGAGGGTGGCTCTACGAGCGAGGCAGCCTGTGTGTTCGCCTGAGGCGAATCCCCGCGTTTGCGTTTGCGGGATCCACCTCGGCCGGAAGGAGGTGGTGGCATATTGTGTTGGAGGCGCATATGTTTTGCAAGGGCATCGGAGCGAGTAAACGATTTGTCACACTCTTTGTGCAGCAAAAAAAGGTTCAGACGGCGAACGCGTTGAGGAGGAGACAACGGCTTTTTGACTCACCTGGTCGGGAACAGATAAACGGTTTTTCTCCCGTGTGCGAACGGATATGAGAGATGAGTGCGAAGCGAGAGGTCTGAGCGAGCCCACGGCGGCTGCATGTAGACCATTCGCAGGTGTAGTTTGACTTGTGAACGCCGATGTGGGCTAGAGATGTGCGCGCGTCATTTGGAGAAGGGTGCGCGGGAATAGAGAGAGAGAGAGGGGGGGATGCGTACTGGTGTGAATGTGCTCGATGAGAGTGGGCAAGTGGGTGAATACGATGCCGCAGTCGTCCCAGAGACACGTCACGGTGTCGGCGCCTCGTTCTACCGCCGGTGCGGTCGAGGACGGTCCGGGTGACCCTAGGGTCTCATCGGGTGCAGAGGTGGGGGCATAACCGCGTTCGCTGTCGGACGAGGAGTCGTCGTACTTGAGTGAGGACTGCGAGAACGAAGGCGACGGCGAGCGGAATCCCGACGGAGGAGAGTACATGGGAGCGGATGTTTGTCTCTGTTTGGCACAACTAGTTTGCTTCAAATTCTGTTAGGCAGTTTCTTCTTCTTGGCTACTAATAACTACGGGTCCGTCGCATTTTATCAGAACCAGCGCTGCGATGTCATCCTACTTTGGACACTACATCCGGGACCGGGACGCTCAACCTTGCAGAGCTTCAGTTCGGGCCATAACTGCCTTGATTCTGTAGCTTGAGACGTGAGGCCTTCTCTTAAGGAAATATGACGTCGACTGCGTACCTTGAGCGGTAACCGCACATTTTCCGTATAATTAACAATCGTGACTTCATGGAGAACTCGTGACTCTTCTTTCCGAACGGAGTGATATCTTACGCGTGAGTTATCTAATGTCATACTTCACGATGAAAAGAATTTAAAATTCCCAGCTTATACGCGTATGTTCAACATGTAGCTTCAACTCTGATTTGCACCAGATAGAGGAAGGAATGTCCGACGTCAATGCCTAATGCACGGGGACATCCTCAAGATCAAATAGGTTTTAAGTTTCAAGAATGATAGGTAGTGTCACTTGAGTACCTTTAACAGTTACTTACCCGTTCGAGTTCCCCGCGCAGGTAGCTTCTGGTTTACGTTGCAGGCTATGCCTACAACCTCCGATAAGCATGCGCTTTTAAGTTCGGACGGAACTTAACAGACTTCGAATGACCTTCGGCGGCTCGCGGACTCACTTGTTTCGATGCCTTGTCAACTTCAAACACCATTTACGCCGTCATGGCAAAAGCAGTTAAGACGGTGATTGTTGGTATGATATAATACCGTTTCAACCGTCCGAATGGCTATAAATTACATTCTACGTTGCATTCACTGTGACCATGCCACGTTTTCGCTCATACCTCAGATTGGAACAAGCTCCAAGCCCGAGCTCGGGATGATCGTGCCATCACTCAGATCCCAAAACCCGCGGGACGGCGTATCATTGGGTGCGTTTGTTCGCATTTCAAACGTCGGCATTAAACAGACCTCTGTTAGTATTTAGATCTCCGACTATCTCAATTCATACCATGGAGTGAGCGGTAGTATATAGGCCAAGGACCTATGATTGTCAAGTGCTTCTCCTGCCTGTCCCCACTTATCATCCGTAACCTGGGTCATGGCTGCACCAGATGTTCAACGTACAATTCCGACCAATTATAAGTGAGTGATTGAACAAGCAGTGAGGCCAATGCATGACATCTCGTGTGCGCTCCCACTACTAGTTGGGACCCAGCGGTCATCCCTGCAACCAGCACATGGGTGCCCCCTCAATGGTGTATTTGATATACCGACTGTGATTGACTTCACATTGTACTAACTGCGCTCAGGATGATGGCTCCGAACGCTCCTCCCAAGACCCCAAAACCTGTGAATGTAAACGGATTCGGAGAGACTTGGGATCCTTATCACCCTTCGTTCCGTGGAGTCGATCTGGTAAAACCTACGACAATGAATGAGTAAATGATGCGGACTGAATCTACTAGACCAAGGCGGACTCTCGCTTGAAAATTCCTGACGTAAAAATCAAATCAGGCAGCAATGACACGCCCACCGCGTTCGTTGATGTCAACATCATCGACTCCACTGGTGCAGCACCGTATCGAGGTGACGTTCTCGTCAGAGGACAGCGAATCGTCAGCGTCGGTGTGAAACTTACACCCGAGACACTACAAGGTGCCACTGTCATTGAAGGTAGGGGCCGCACTCTAATGAGCGGCCTCTGCGACGCCCATGCCCATGCGACTTGGATCGATTCGGTCACGCTTGATGACATCACTGCTTTACCCATCGAGGAACACATTATCCGGTCTTTCAGGAGTGCGAAGCAGTTCTTGGATGGTGGTTACACTATGTGTCGTATGTCGTCATATTGCTTGAGCTTCGAAAGTTCACAACAGGTCTTCAGTGGGTGCTGCTGCGGCGAGGCCGGAAATGGATCTTGTTGTTCGTAACGGTATACAATCCGGCGACAATCCCGGCCCTCGCTATCTTGCTAGTGGTCAGGAAGTATGTGTCCATTTGTAACCTTGGGGGACAGCGTGTTAAGTCTGCCAGATGGCACCGCGCGAAGGTGCTCTTTGTGAAGGTATCACCACATATGTCGAGACCGCCGAGGATATCACAAAGACCATCAACACGTTCGCTGATGCAGGTGTCGACAGTGTTCGTATACTTTCAAAA